>JAIGNY010004081.1:0-301249 GCA_020152595.1 Chiridota heheva
AAGAAAATTGTAAGTCCATTCAGATTTCCTAAACCTTATGGATATTAATCTTCGGTAAAGTTTGACTATGTCAAATAGTATATTGGTATAAAGTATATTCTATTTACACTTTGTGCGATATTGTCACGGTATTTAACACAGAAACTAAGAAAGAGAGGGGATACAAACAGTCTCATTTCAATACTTTGAAATTTTTTACTTTAAGACTAATTCGTTGTGAATCATTGAAAACTTATCAAAGAATTTTCTTTATGACTACAAAATATCCATCAACAGATCAGAAAGTGAGCATAGACCTACATCCACAGAAACATTAAGAATAAATTAAAACATTTATATCCCTACATTGCGTTTTCATTATTTTATTCCTTTCTTTTGTATAATGGGTCTAAGAGATTTGACATCAATTTTGACTTGCATCGATACCCTTTGACATGTTTGAAATGCACCTTCTTCCTTTGAGTTGGGATGTCTTTTGGGTTTTTTGCTCTCAAAATGTCAATTTTGCGAGCGTTTCTGTGGCTTCGCCCCAGGACCCATACCGAAGCTTCACCCCTAGACCCCACGAGGGTCCCTTAAGCCGGGCTCCTGGATCACGTGCCGCTTGAAGTGCTGCCTTTGGCGATACGTAATCGGTCATAGTATCATCCCCCGCTCCACTTTTTCAAACGGATAGCCTATACGCCACTGATAGCTTGGGTAATGATTTTAAGATTTTGATTGGTTTTGAGTTGAAACTCACTCTTACCATTTTCCAATGGCAGAATGGAAAGCTGATAGATCGAGGAGTACATTGATCGAGTCTGCAATTGTTTCTGTGACAGAAAGGTGCGAACATAATTTCTCACTGTACAAGGTCAGCTTCGTCATCTCAGACAGTTGATGCCTTTAAGGGGGTGGCATACGGCACTTAACAGTGGTTAGAAAATGAATAGATACAAAGAATAAACAAAAACGTGCCTTTCATATTTTTTATAGAATTGTATTAGACCTGCAATAATGTGAATGCAAGTAATCATCACGTGGTTTATACTCTGTACTAAATTCAAATCATTGAAAATTTGATGAGAGCAAAGTTCGAAATGTTGTTTTTTGGAATAACTTTTTTGAAGGTCAATCATTTATGCGCAATGAAAGAAATTAAAATGTACATCGAAATATTACTGCTTTGTTGATTAAGCATCACTTTATATTGCCTCTCACGAAGTAGCAAAGTTTGACTATGCATCTATTATACTGATACAGGAACAAGATCATGTTCGACACCCTTCGTCGCACGCAGTGTTTTCCTCACCGGGCTCTCTCAGGCTGGAAGATTTGACTGATTACATTGTTTTTACCAATTACGCGCGTTTTTTTTAGGAATCGTTTCCAGATCATCCCCTGTCAACCGACCATTCGTACCAGATGTTGCGCTAACACCCCTTACGACAAAGATGATGAAATTTTCCCCATACTTTTCCTCAGTTGCTTCCCATGAAAGCCTTCGTCTGGGAAATGATTGCCTGGTTTACCTTATTTGGTTTATTTTGGTTATTCTCTCTTGCTCCGGTAACCTCTGCAACTGTTGTTCACATTAGACTTCATACAATTTCAAACTCAGATGACGTTTGTACTTCCATCTGTGATCGTCATAATTATCTTTTGTTCAAGATATATGTTTTGTTTTATTAGTGGATTGACTCCCATCTTTTCCTCCTTTTTTATCTTCATCCTCCAACCATCTGACCATGTTGATGACAAGGCAACAAACTATCATGTTCGGTCATATTACACTTTCTGCTATACATATCCGCCATATTGCTTCCAGTTTAATTCTTGATCAGTTCAGCGAGTCCTGCTGTGATGTACTTGTGTCTACCTTATTCATCATAACTTTCTTTGTAATATATTTTCCTCATCATTACTGTCTACAGCAAAGCAGTCCAACGATTCAGTGAATAGTTTGTAGATGCCATCTTTGGAATCATAACCATTATTTGTTCGATTTGTTCAGCAGTCACGATTATCCTTGTTTCTGCCATTGCTCACAATTTCATCTGCAGCTGTGTCCTTGTTGCTTGTCTTACTGCCAGTCGTTTCGTCATTACCGTCGTAGATATCTGCAGTATCTGCTTGCATGCATGCTATGAATTAATTTCGTTCCTTCGTTTTCCCCACTGTGCAATTCCTACCATATATACTGGTGGTAAATCGTCACCTGTTTGCAAACCAGATCAATTATTGGCTCGTCTACTTCTGCGGCATGCAGAAAAGCTTCCATCACCAATCGTATACGTCATTTAGCTGATCGGTGCTTTATCCCAGGCCGAGCTGTTTCTTAAGGTCACATTTGCTCCATTGGTATTCTTCATCGCTGTCCGTACCCTCTTCAGAATCCACCACCCGATATCTTCGCCGATTGCGAAATCCCTTCTTCTTTAGGCGAAATTCTGGAATTGCCGCCTCTCGTTTCTTATATGACCCTGAATCAGTGTCTTCGTCTCCGGCTTCAAACCCATCGTCCATTTTATATTTCTTTCTTCTTTGTCTGATTTTGCTGAAAACGTAATTCACTAAGGAGCTCAATCTCTTTGTTTTGCTTTTCTTGCGTCCGAAATCTGGAGTTTGCAAACTGTTCTGAAAATTACCTGTCTGGGAAAGAGCCGTATGAATTGTGCAAATACTTGATAGAGTTTTATCTTTCATGCTGTTAAGATCTGAATAACTTTGATCATCTTTATTTTTGCAAACTGCATTATGTGATTCATTTCTACTGCTGCTGGTAAAAGTGCGCGTCGGGTCCAGCCTAGCATTGTCTTTCTCAGAAATTCCATCCTTTTCTCCAAAAAACCATGTTTCAGGATCCGACGCTCTTTTTCCCAGGTCAGCGACAGGTAAAGATGATTGTTGCCTATCAATAGGAATCGTAAAAAAGTCATTAAATTTCTCTTCGTCACTTGCTGCAACACTCCCAACGAGGCCTTTGCTGGTGTCTGGCCTTGTTTGACTGTCCGCAGCGACTGATAATTTACATTTGCTTTGATAGAGCTTTTGTTTCATTTCTTTCTGTGAGGCAAGAGCAGCAACTCTTCTTTTTCTCACGTCATTGTCATTGATCAGTAATGATGGCTTATCGTCACGATGAGCTCCCCTTGAAAATCGGGCTTTCGAATTAGCAGATTTAATCCTTTGCAAGCATTGCTGCGTTCGGGGTGAAATCATACCTTTCCTTGGTGAAATTGCAGGAGAAGCTGAGAGAGATGGCTTGATGTCACCGACCTGCTCATCATCTTTACTTTCTTTGATCAAAGTTTGCTCTACCGTATATTTTTCCGAACAATCTGCAAAATTCCTGCCACAATATTGCTCATCAACATTCTCTTTTCTTGCAACTCGTTCTTCTTTTAAGGCGCCGTAAAAGAAACCTGCATCTGAAATATCCTCAAGCACCATTACTTGCTCGTCCGACGAAAGGCTAACCGACAGTTCCTCAGAACCAGTTAACTGTTTCTCCTCCGAAGTGGGTATTCTTGCAGCTTCGTGATCTCTGAAGTATGGAGTCTCATACTTGATCCTCTCGCCATCCATGCCTTCAATTTCTCCTGTTAGCGATATGCACTGAGATGAATCCAAGGTTCTAGATGACTTCTTGACGTCGATGCTGATAACGTCATTATTCTCGTCATTGCTGTTTGGCTGGTTGAAACCTTCCACGACATCTATTTCGTTTTGAATAATGCTCAATTTACCTCTTGATTTCTTGCGGGATTTTGAAGAAGCCTTAGATCGCTTTCTGAAAAATGGGCAGCAGCATGATTTCGTGCTTTCGTCATCTGACGTAAGATATATTAGGACGCCATTGTTTTCAGGTGCTTTTTGATATTGTGGATCAACGATCAACGGAAAAGCCTGCAAAAGAAAATATACAACTGATTTGTAAAAATATAAACGTTGGTCTGTTGGTAGAACTCCACTCATTAATGCAACACTACACAAAATGGTGAACTATTTGTGCAAAATCCTAAACTTAAGAAATTGTTAAGTAACACAAATCTTCTATAAAATGTTTTTCTCTCTCGATAAAAATGGTACTTATTGCCACCGGTTGACCGATGGATTAAATGTGTGAAAGAGACTTGATTAAAATGTGATATGTCAGACACATGGGGCTGGGAGTCGCAACACGTTGCTATAGACCTAAATGTTTGCAAACCAAAAAAAAAGATATTAAAAAAATGGTTTTACGGTTTTGAGCATGACTGAAAGTCAGACTCTCAATTAGGATCTTTAACTGTTTAAGCACAATCTCCACATGGAAAACTATCTTTTAACATAGTCAGTACAACTCTAAAACTATATAGGCCTAACTAAAGCTGCAGCTTGTGATCTCAGTAGTGTAGGAAGCTTTTGAAAGTAGGGGCACGACCTCTTAGGAGGCACTTTCCAAGCCATACGCCCTGGCGGGAGACAAAACCATAAAAAACAAATCGCTGATAATTGAGGGGCACTTTGAAATGAAAAAGTTTGTTCAAGTTATCTTTAATGAAAAGTCAGGGAAATGGCCCCATTTCCTACAATTGGGTCAGTATGGGACACTTTTATCAGATTTTTTAAAGCGTGCGCAAATTCCACCAGTCCTTGCACCTTTGACAGTAATTGAGAGGCACTTTTTATTTAAAAAGGAGCACTTTTGCCTTATTTTCAAATGCCGCATTGACTCCGGTGACTATATCTACATGGGCTGATGGGTGCTCTAACCATAAATTGCCAGTTGAAATTGATAAGTACAATAGAACAATCTTGACAGACCGCAAATGTACACTCTGTGACTTGCATGAAATTGGTGATGACTTCTACGATTATTTAAATGCAAGCGCTCTTCGGATAGACTGACAGAAGGAAATATTACATAGACAATTATTTCTACCACCGTGCAAAAGCATTACAAATCTTACGATTCTTTTCCTGCCAAGACAAAAACGCTTCAGTGAAACTTGCAGTGTTTTGTAAACTAATAATCGATGTATTTAAAGGATAAGTTTAGTAGTCAAGCTAATTGGTACTTCAAAAGAAACAAAATGGTGAAGAAAGAATTCAAAAACGTATTCCCTTAAGGAGATATTTACGTTTAAAGTTATGTATCATTTGTGTAGAAACGACTGAAATCAGACTAGTTATGACATTACATCCTCAGACTCCTCAAAACGTTATGTATTCTATCATTATTTGTTCCTACTATTTTGTTGGTTAAGAATCAGTGGATATGTCAGAAAAGTATGCAGAAAACAAAGAATCTATAATTGTAATTGTAATTTACCACCTGAAATACGTTTGAAGAAATATAATTCATATAGTTAAGGTAAATGAATTTTGTTTAACATGCATTGATGATTGTCAAGAAAGTAAGAATAGAAAAGCCAACATTCCACAGCCAACATTCCACAATAGACTTACTAGACCAGTCATTTCTACACAGGTAAGACAAAACTTTAGAGTTTAATATCCCCGTAACGGAATAAGATTTGAAGTAATCTATTCACCATTTTGTTCGTTTTGAAGCCCTCTTTCGTATAAGATTTTATCTACGCAAATTCTTTTCGTCAAGCTGATACCGCCCGTCCGTCTTCCTATATTTTATTGGCCATGTATTTATGTAGCTATATATTTCCCCCCTTTTTTCTTCAGTTTTTCTTTAATAGCTATAAAACCGTTGTATTCATTGTACCTATTGCAATTTTTGTCAAATTGTTTTTACCACATACCTCACAGGGGGTCTTGGATCAAATCAACTGTATGGGCCTAAAAGCAAAATATTCTAATTGACTTTCACCACAAAAACATTGAACATCATAGCCATATATGTGCAAGGACCTCTCATAGAAATTGGCAACGAAATCATAAAATATAACAAAATATGATAAACACTGTATGCATACATGATATACTGGTATATGTTGCCAGATAGGCATATCAATCAAAGATAACACAAGTTCAGACAAATGAGGCCAGAATTACATTAAAGTTTTAACAGGACCATAGAGAGAATGACGACCGGGCCCAAAACATAGGGGCCTACCCAAATCCCGTGATCCAACGGAACTTTAAAACATTTTTTCTTTAAAGGAGGGGTCCTGACCCTCAACCCCCCTCCCCCCTCCCATGACCGCACAGCCGATTGCATATATGCCTATATCAAGGTATTTGTTTGTTTCTTTACTTGATCCTACACGAAGCTATCGCTACATCAGACGGGCGGGTTTCTTGCACTTCTTTCTATGTCCCATTAGCTTGTGAGCTATGTCTCTTGTAACTACCCCCTGATATGGCCCCTAATTGGGAAAGTCCAGATTATAAATCTCTCCTGCCCTGAATAAATAGTAAAAGTCTAGCTTCACTTGGTAAGTGAACAATCGAACGGTATTAACAGATTAAGATATCGACTTACCATGACGCTTTTTGCGTTGTTTGAAGCTTGAAGCAATATCTTTGCTTAAACTTAAGAAATGAATAGAACTCTTTTGAACAACTGGAAATTGATATAAAAACTCTCTTTATGAACACTGTTAAAGAACACTTTATCACTGAAGAATCAGATTATAAATGTGAAATCAGTTGAAAGATAACGAAGACAAAGATTCAATACGCAGCCCAGATAGACAAACAAATTACACATTGTGACGCAATAACATAAATCAAAGCGCGCATCATGGTTATAAATCCGTGACGTCACAAACATTGCGCGTTATGGAAAACACATCTTGAAAAATGTGCGCACTGGTGGTGATGGAAGATAATGGTTGGGCAGCGCATTCATAACGCGTTAATGGTGAAGTATATCCATGGAAGAAGGTTACAAGTGGTGTTCCTCAGGGTTCGTATTGGGTCCGCTTCTTTTCTTAATCTTCATTAATGATATTGACGTTTCCCTTGGCTCCAGGATATTGTACATTTGCTGATGACACTAAGCTGTACAGGATTGTTAATGATGCTAGGGATTCTTCACTTTGCAAACTGATCTGGATAAGTTAGTTTCTTGGTCCCAAACATGGCAAATGTCATTCAATGTTGATAAATGCAAAGTTATTCATTTTGGTCAGAACAATTTGGCTTTTGATTACTGCATGAATAGTTCAAATCTTGGTTGTGTTGATCAAGAAAGGGATCTAGGTGTTGTCATTACTAGCAATCTGAAGCCTAAACAATGTGCTTTAGCAGCTGCAAGGGCAAATAGGATGCTTGCTTTGATTACAAGAATTTTTTGTTTTCTTGGTAGAGAGGTTGTTCTTAATTTGTTTAAGCAGTTAATCAGGCCTCACTTGAGTACGCTATTCAGGCTTGGAGTCCCTTTTATGAGAAGGATTACTTCATTTTGGAGCAGGTTCAGCGAAGAGCCACTAGACTTATTCCCGAAGTAGGGAATCTTTCTTATATGAATCTAGGTTGCGAATTCTTGGTTTGACCACGCTGGAGTTGAGAAGAGTACGTGGCGATATGATTCAGATTTTAAAGTTCCTATCTGGTAGTAATGCTGTTACTTCCTGTTATTTCTTGCATGTTTCAGCTAATCCTCATGTGACACGTGGTAACAGTTTGAAGTTGACCAAAGAGCTCTCACGGATAGATATCCGGAGTTTTAGCTTTTCGCAAAGAGTCGTTAATGAGTGGAATGGTCTGCCTGAGTGGGTAGTTAGCTTAATTCTGTTCACAATTTTAAAGTCAACATTGAAAAGTTCTTTACTAACTCTGGGCGTCATTGATTTTTTATATATGTTTTTGTGGTGGTGGTGGTGGTGTTAGTTTGGGCTTGTTATGGGGTGACTGACCCTTCTTAGCCCGTAATCTTGTTATGTCATGTTATGTTATGTTATTTTTAGCATTTTTCTCACCAGCTCACACAAAACAAATTACAATAGCGACGACGAGTGAACACACAATTACAATAACGGGGTCGTCGCCTGCGTATTCGGTTATGATACTACTAGTAACAATGCTATCACGAATCGCTTAATACGACCCGGACGAGAACACAGGTACGACGTACGGGCAGACATGAACATTGACAACCAAGTCAATGTCCACGGCCTTTGATAACCATTTGTGGTGCACTGGCGAATTACAAGAGTAACTCTCTTCGCATTAAATAAGCATGCAGGTTTCGTTTGCGTACTGCAAATCGAACTAAATATCAGGCCACTAGGCAGTCATAACACTATTTTCGCGTAATGGTTGGTTTCGCGGGGAAAAAAGTTTTCCCCTAATTATTATTATTATCGTACGCGATAGGCCTAAACGGAACAAATTCAGTGCTGCAGGCTACTGTACTGTTGTAACATTAAATTTCTTGTTTCTCCTCGGACGATTGATGTGATTCACAGTAAGTGATAGGTATTAACCTTTTGATTCTCATTTCCACGACAAGTAGCCTAATCTAGTGTGTTATTATTTTCGACTTGGCAAGCAAACATTAAAACTTAACGTTACGATTTACAGGTAGGGCCTAGGCCTATGCTAACCAGTTACACGAAAATAAATACTATCCCAAACAATATCAATGTGATGTGTTTATTGTGTTATTTTGTCATTTAAGTTGAATACCAACGTTAGTTCTAACAGAGCTCAGCATGGTTCACTATATGGTCTCTGTAGAGATAGGGATCGCTTACCAATACAGTTATTGTGAAAACCTGTCTTGCCATTTTGAAAAATCATTTTCAAGTTTCATGAGCAGGTGTGAAAAGGGTACAACTTCAAGTGCAGAATCCAACGCAACTTTTCATGTATCATCAGTACGATTCAAAAATTGTAGTCGTAATGAGTACGACTACTACTTCAGGATAGGAAGAAAAAAATATAGGCCTACATTAAAACTCCTTGTAGTACCGTCGGACTGATGCCAGCCGTCTTAGTATGGCTACCATAAGTGATGGCTGGCCGTCCGTACGGCAATCCCAATGTCACACCGTACTGAGGGATGTGTATAAAAACTAAGATACAAGTACAACAATATCAATGATATGTCTTTTTATAATATGCCCTAGGCCTAAATCAAAGGCGCGCCACTAGGCCTATGCCAGATATTATGAGATAGGCTTAGGCCTAATTAGTTTGTTTCTAACACACTTTTCAATTGTGTTACTCACCCCTACACCCCTGGACAAGGTGAGTCATTGCACCAAAGTGGGTGGACAAAACATGTACATTGGACGCACCCCTCAGTCACTTATGCACCTATTAATTGTATGACGCACCATCCGAACCCCGGGATATGTGCGTCAATGCTGCGTCAATTACAATTGAATTTTGACGCAGGGTTAATTTATTGTACATCAAATGTCAGTCATTGAAAGAAAAATAGGTGCGTCAATGCGTGTCATTCTTTCAGTTGTTATAAAACTTATATCAAACAACAATGTGTCGATCCCAATACCTATGGTATAAAAATGCAATTTATGGCAATGAACAGGCCATTACTGCAAACAGATACACAGGCGAGGGTATTACATGTAACTATCAATAGGCATTCCGAAAAGAAAACAAAAATGCACGTTGCAAAAAGCAAATATTATAAATGGTAGAATTTCTAAAGACTTTAAACATTACAAATTTTTACCAATACTGTATGTCTGTCAGAAAATCATTTTGAAGTGTGTCAAAAATAGTAGTGTTTACACGGGCACCTGAATTATCAGGGTACCTGACCAATTGTGTTGTTACTTGGTTCCGAAAATACAACCCGGGTATGGATTTTCAAAATTCCAATTGCAGACTGTTTCTGTTTCAGAATTGTACTGTATGTGAAGAAAAAAAAAATTGTAACTTACAAGAATTATAAAGTGAATTTCTATTCCAACGCAATACAATAAAACGATTTCAAAATTTTTCCACAGATCGCAGAAAAGATGATGAACAAGTGATGTGGCTACATGTAGTAATGTATGTACGCGAGTAGTAGGCTACTACATGTACTAGTAGCGCAAAATTTAAATTCTCTAAGGTTTGCTGTAAAAAAAATATCCAAACCAGTGCGCAACAAGCAGTGTGTGTGTGTGTAGTATGCTGTAGAAAAAATATATTGCGGTTGTACATTACCAAACTGTTTTGAAAGCGTGTCTGCTATTTGTTTAAAAAAAATTGCAATACCTATTATGAACCAATCACAAGTTGTGATCAAATGAAATTGTTACGTGTTACTGAGCGCGCATGTAACAGAATCGTGGAATCAGTCAGTAATTCCCAGCATAGCGTTAATGAGGTGGATTCGTGTATTTAATATTCCAGAATACCAAGTAACTCGTCCTGTGAAATTTCGAGGAAGTGCGTATATTGTTATTTTACGGTATTTTATGAAGACGGGTAAATAAAAGAGACAAGAAACATTTGTATTCTGTTTCTTTATTCACAAAAACAAAGGTACGATTGAAAAACAAGAAATATTACAAGAATTTACAAGGTACACTGTTAGATTTTGACACATATACTACTTCCGTGAAAAATATTGAAAATGCTTTGTTGGATACCAGGATACCTGGCCGATAATGCAGGTCGGGTACCCGGTCCGATTTTTGGATCCGGTGCAACCACTAAAAAATAGGCAATTGTCAGTCACAAATACTATGCAGGGGTGTGTCAATGAGTATGAATGTATGACGCACCCATGAACATTGATGCACATATACAGGGGGTCAGAAGGTGCGTCATACAAATGATAGGTGCATTAGGTGACTAACATAATTTGTGAAATGACTTAATAATAATAATAATAATAATAGTTGATTTTATAAAGCGCCTTTAACTCAGAAGAATCTCAAAGCGCTGTACAATACAATAAAAATGGAAGAGAAAAAACAAAAAAACTTAAAATTCATAAGTTACAAAGTACCGAACATTAAAATTGAAATGCATATTTAAAATGGAATGCAAATTTGAAATGGAAATGCAGATTTAAAAAACATTTATGTAGAAATAGGTGTAAAAGAGTAAAAATGATTATGGTATATACAGAATACAAAAATATAGATCTACGGTCATTGTGTAAAAAGAAAAGTCTTAAGTTTGGATTTGAAGACAATTATTGAAGACGCAAGTTTAACATGCAAAGGCAGTTTGTTCCATGAAAGAACGTCTTCCATAAGAAATGCGAGAACGACATGTAGGGGGCTTGATAAGGTTTTGCGACGAAGAACGTAAGGACCGCGATGGGGCATATTGTGTAACAAGATCTGATATGTATGATGGTGTCAGTGCGTGAAGCGCTTTGTAGGTGAGTAGATTAATCTTGAAGGCAATCCTCTGACGAATGGTCAACCAATGGAGTCTTCGCAGAATCTCGGAAATACTCTCGTGCTTTTTCGAGCGTGTTACAAGTCGGGCGGCGGTATGTTGGACTCGTTGCAATTTCATGATCTCGATATCAGGCAATCCGTATAAAAGGGAATTATACTGATCCAACCTAGAAGTCACATAAGCATGTACTAGTTTTCGGTAGTGTCATTATCAAGATAGTGTCTGATTCGACCAATGCATCTGATTGCGTGTGTGGCGTTCTTGCAAATGTTGTTAACGTGTTGTGTCATGCACAGCTGCTTGTCAAAAATGACACCGAGATTGCGAGCTGATTGCACAGGTTCCACTACAGTTCCATTTACTTGAATGCCAGCAATATTGCTTGATTTGACATTGCGCGACGTGATATGAAGAATCTCCGTCTTGCTATCGTTCAGTTTAAGTTTATTGCTAGTGGACCAAGCTTTTATGTCAACAAGACTTTTTTCCAATTTGGCAATACAAGTGTTTCTATCGGATGGTTTCATAGGGATGTACAACTGCGTGTCGTCAGCGTATGACATACACTGAATTCCGTTTGACTCTATTATATCTTCAACTGGAGCACTGTACATTGTGAACATAACGGGACCAGCGACCGATCCTTGTGGAACGCCATAATGTAGTTGAATCGGATCTGATAGGGTTGTGTTTACACTAACAGCTTGTTTGCGATCCTTCAAGTAAGACGTAAACCACTCCAAAGCCCTTCCGGTGATTCCAAAACGCTCCTCGAGGCGAGCAATTAACACCTGATGGTCAATGGTGTCGAATGCTGCGGAGAAGTCGAGTAAGATCAAAACAGCTTCATCACCTTTGTCTATCGTCTGCAAAAGGTCGTTATACACCGCAAAGCGCTGTTTCCGCATTACTACAGCCTTGCCTATACGCCGACTGCCTATTTGCGTGTAATCCAAACTCTCTCAAGTAGTCCTGAAGTTGTAAGACCGCAATCCGTTCAACAAGCTTAGAGTCAAAACGTAAATTGGAAATTGGTCGATAATTCATCATGTCTTTACAATCAAGAGACTGTTTTTTGATTATAGGCTTTACACGAGCAACTTTGTAGCTGTTGGGGAACCTACCCGAAGATAGAGACTTATTTACAATCCTTGTAAGAGCCGGTAAAAGGTCCTCAAGTAAGTAAAGAAACAATGTCATTGGCAGTGGGTCAAGTGTGCAAGACTTTTTTGCTGCTTTCTGCACAACCTCCCGAACCTCATTTTCAGTGACGCTCTTGAAATTCGCAAAAGAACTATTGCAAGTCCGGTGGATGATTTCAGAGAAAACAGGTGGAGAGTCAATGTCCAATGAATGTCGTATCTTAAGAATCTTCTCTTCAAAAACGCCCAACGCATTTGCAAGATCTATTGACGAATTGCTCGATGGTAGAGTTGTAGATGATTGGACATTTGATAATCTATCGATCACTTTAAACAGCTGCCTCTGGTCACAGTTGGTAATAACTGATGTCTCTGTTTGGCACTGTCAAGGAGCCGCTTGTATTCAATACAACTTTGCTGAAAGATCTGTTTGTCTATTACCAAACCAGACTTTTTACATTTCCTCTCAAATGAACGCTTGTTCCGTTTAGCGATGCGAAGACTGTCATCATACCAAGGTGTGTGGGGACAATTTGTGATTTCCCTGTTTTTTTCGGGAGCATGATGGTCAAGAATCTTACGCAAGACCGTGTTGTACTGGTCTGTAAGCGCATCAAGGTCTTCAGCAGGCGTTTGAAACAATGGCGAATCTAACACATCCTTACGTAAAGCAACGAGGTCAATTCTTTTCAAATTCCGTTGACACAAGATGGTTTTGGTCGCTTCTGGTCGAGCAACATCAAGATCACACCGAACTGCTGAATGGTCTGATGGAAGACCATTAATGATTGTGATCTTTGATACAAAAGGATCAATATCACGACAGATGATCAAATCTACTGTGTGCTGCTTATTATGAGACTTACCCCAAATCAATTACCTTTCTGTACAAATTCAATAGGTCTGAAGTAAATCGACTAACCCCAGAGTCATGCTGATGACTGATAATTTGGTACAATGACGCACATGTGAGTCACTATTTCATATGTCAATGACTCACCTTTGACTGACATTGCCAGGGTAGTAGGGGGGAGTCATACAACTGACAAGTGCATAACGCGAAAGATCTCACATGCTAATTTTTGATTGAGATAATTTATTTTCATGATTTTGGTGCACAGTTGTAATTCTAGGTGCACACTTTTGATTCTAGATGCACATCTTTCAATAAATTTAGGTTTTCTTTATTAAAAAGTTTAGAAAAGTTGAGTTCTTGATAGCCTAAACACAAGAAAACTTCTTTATACTGCAAATTCAGCCTTTTCTTAAATATTTTTGTATTCTTTCCAAAGTTGTTATTATTAAATAGATCTGGTGCACATTTTCTAGACATTGGGGCACAGGTTGTAGATCTTGGTGCACATTTTCTAGACATTGGTACACATTTTTGGGTGAAAAAATTATCCTCTGTGCACACTTTGCAAACTGCAGTCTGGGCAATACGACAATGACTCCGCACCCACAGGCCAAACGAAAACTAGGACTAACGTTAGACTAGGATTCCAAGCTTTGGATCTAGAAAAATATATAAAAGCAGACCCCTAGCTTTGCTGTTTTACAGAGGCGGCCCGCCCTTTCCCCTGTGGTCCTCCCTGCCCCTCATGAGAATTTTTTATTATTTTTGTTTTTTAAACCTAATCTTAATTAACCTCATAAATGAAATAACTTACATGGATACAAAACACAGAATGATAACATAGTAAGCAATTGTCCTGTTTGGCTCATGAATGGTCCTTATCAATCAGAATAGTTTCATTCTGAGGTATGATTATAGCTAAATCACAGAGCTTCTTCACCTTGGGATTGAGCCTTAATGGGGCCTCTGGATCTATGCCGAAAAAATGCAGCGCTTCACGCGTGCATTTATGTGCCCCTCAACAAGTCTAGCACCCTGCCCCTTTTTAAATCAAGCTAGGGGTGTAAAAGTATAAGCTCTGACTAGGATTATTGACTACTTCCATGCGAAAATATCAATAAGTAATTAACGACTGAAATAACACCATAATAATAGATCACATTAAATACCATCTTTTAAAATTCTAAGTCACTACTTCGGCTTTGGACCAGGCAAACTCAAGGGGTAGGACTTTCTTCTGAAATTGCGTTGAATAACTTAAGATTCTGCACTCCGAAAAACGTCTTATATTTAATTATACTCACATAGGCCCTGGTGCAAATGCAATGATGCACACGATAACAAACAAGGATTTTGTTAAAATCTTTCTGCTATGATTATTATTCAAGTAGGGCTACAGCTAATTTTGAGAAAAAATGATAATAAGTTTGTCATTGGGCTGTTTGGCAATTGGTCTAGTTTTAAAATTACTGCAAGAGAGCACTTGGTTAAAATGTTATTAAATAATAATGATTTCTTTTCTTTTGTAAATCCGGTTTTTTGTTTGTTTTCATTTTAATTTTTTTACAACAATTTGATAATGATTATAAATGATGCAATGAGTTATAAGTTGCTGTAGGAAGCCCACCATTTTACAGTACCTGATTCTTGGTCTGAATTAGACAGAATGCGTTCTGAAAAATTAGATTACTTTCGTTTACTAAGCTCATGTGGTTTAGTTCTTTTGTAGTGTTCCTAAAGCAAATTCATTCCCTGAAAATGTGAGTATTGTTGAATGTCTCCAAACGAGTGAGATTAAAACTTCTTTCAATTTTGATTTCTATCCCACAGTCTGATCATCATGCCAAAGAGAAAGCAGTACAAGTACACACAAGAGAATTTGGAGAAGGCCCTTATGGATATTAAGAATGGTGTGTGTTCAGTCCGGGCAGCAAGTCTTAAATACCATGTTCCACGATCTACTCTGTTTGACAAGAAAACTGGAAGGACAGCATTATTTACTCAAAAAGGGCCAAAACCAATACTCACTACTGAGGAAGAAGATAGAATAGCACAACATATTATAAAACTGTCAAAAATTGGTTATTACAGGAGGCAGAAGGGAATTCAATTGCTGGCAAAACAAGTATTAGACACCCCTGGTAGGGAAAAAATGAACACAAAGTTGAACAAAAACTATTTTCCAGGGAGAGCCTGGAGAGAAAGGTTTTTAAAGAAACATCCAGATGTTGCTGGACTCGTCAATCTTTGCTCCAATGGAAACTTCTCTACTAGTCGAAAACTTCGAGAATGGTTTTTCAGATACATTGCTTACGTCAGCAATGAAGTCGACATCGGCATCAAGATATTTGAGGAACCCATGAGGATTTTTTGTGCTGAAGCATTTGTCTTCCCTATTCAAAAGGGTGTCGCGGAGTTAACAGTTTTGATATGCGCCAATGCTGCAGGAATATATGTCTCTCCAACAGGAGTCTACCCAGACAAAGGCCCATCTTGTAGCAATAAAGTGGACTACCATTTTTCACAATTGGATCATTCAAACTTTTTACCCAGAGGTTACAAAAAAGAACATTCAGTTACCGGTGATTTTACTCATTGAGCAGTCGTTATTACTTAGTTCTGAAACATTGGATTTCTGTTCCGACAATCAGATTCTCTTGTTTTATTTTCCCGGTTGTTTTCAAAATCAAACACAGCCTCTGAAAGTTTCACTCCTCGGGTCACTTACAAAGCACTTTAAGCAGCTCCGGCAGGGTCACAATTTCACTCAAGATATGTTCGCTGATACAATAATCAGTGTCTGGACAAATGCCTTGAAAGAAGTAAATATTCCAGAAGGTTTCCATAAGTGCGGTCTATACCCAATCGACACTGATAAAGCAGAAATGATAGCGTCATCCTTAAATGGATCTGATGTAGTGGAGGTGTCAGTGGAAATAGAGGAGACACCCTCTTCTACCCCAGTCCCAGCCACATTTTTAACTCCTTTTTTTTCAGCCCCACCTTCACCTTCTTCATCATCTGCATCATCAACCCCACCCTCTCCTATTTCTCCCAATTTTACATCTGCTATCCCTTCTCCAGGTATAACTTTTCTTTCTGCCTCCCTTTCTCCGACCAAGGCCTTCCCGTCCTTTGCCTCTTTTCCGTCTGTTCCATTCTCTTCTAGGAGCCCTTCCCCAGATGCTGCTCAGGCAGCCCTAGATGCCCTTGAGTGCTACATATCCGATGCTGCAATGAGAAAATTCAAACGAAGGATTGAAATCGGACAGGATGAGTTGGAAATAGACGAACTGTACCTAGCATGGAAGAAACTGCGACGTGCTGCACAGCAGACTTGAGAGCAAAGTCATTAGCTTTGTTTGATTTAGAAACAGGATGAATAAGAGATAGATGACCACTATCGATTCTTGACGAATCTGTGATGAGTCAGCAGCAAGTGACTTGATTAAAACCAATGCACAAACCAATGCAACTCACAGCTTCGTTTACCAGCTGAGGAGATTGTATTAACTTTTTCTTGTACTCAATCATTTTCAAAAGTTAAATGTTTGGCAATTGGAATAGTAGGTCAGGAAAATATCAGGGTGCAGAAAATGTGTGGAAGAAATGAAGCTATGATGACAAAGTTTTATCATTTGCTGCACTTCAGAAACTTTCAACAAAATTAAAAGGACTTTCTTTGTGCAATCAATATATAAAAAGCTGTTTTGTTTTATTTCCACCACAAGCGTGTAAATGCAAAGGAGAGAATAGCTTAAAACCTTACAATGATAGTGATATTTATATCACTGAAATAATGTATGAATAGCTCGTTAAGATATGAAGAAAAAATTTGCTTTCCCTTGGCCTATTCCAAAGGAGGAACAGTTGTTTAGCTATTTTGTATTTTCATTACTTTTATGCTTAAAACAAAATTTTCAGCGAGAATTTATCTCTGGATCTTTGATCTTGAATTCAAAAGGAAATTATGCCTATGTTATAATTTTAGATTTGGTATATTGTTAATGCCTTAAGACGTAGAGAATACGTTTTACCTTTTTGAAAGCAGGTACACTTGTATTAGCTAATGTGTATTTTAATTATTTTATACTTGAATCATTGTTTTCAGCCAGATTTTCTCTAGAGCTGGATCTTTAATCTTGAAATCAAAAGTAGATTGCTATTGAATTACGATATAAGAAGACTAATTTTACACTTTAGACTGTTAAACTCTTTTACATTTTAAAGGATTTTTTTTTTGAGTACCTAACAGCACAAAAACAACGTTCATATTACCCGTCTTAGAATTGGTCACACCCACCTCACTCACTCCCACCTTCTTATTGGCTCCCCCAACCCCTCTGCAACAATTGCCATTGCACCCTCGCAATCCATCACGTTCTCCTTGCTTGCCCCCTGTACAACCTTCCCAGAGCTTCCCTCACTCCCCACAACTCATTTGCTGAGTTCTTCCAGAAAAATCCTCCGGATAAAATTATCTCCTTCCTTCATCATGCCTTCCTCTACAACCATATTTAATTCTCCTCTTCCACTCCCCTCTGTTTTAGTTTCAACCATGCACCTCCCCTCTCAATCACAGCTTTCTGACTTTTTGTTTTTTAATTTCTCTCATTCTCCCCCTGTTTCCTTTCCTTCCTACCTCTAGAATGATCTGACCTCTCAGGAACAATTTGATCTTCATTCTTGTGGTGCCGTTAAGCCCTCATCAAACAAACAAACAAAAATGCAAAAAATTCAAATACCTATCAACTACTGTGAAGTCAAACTTTGACATTGGAAAACTAGAGTGCACAACAGACTGTTACTATGAACATCCACTGACACCAATTCTTTTAGCATCATATTTGAACAAAAGGTTGCTTCAGCTCAGCATCATATCTTGACAAAATAGTTCATTGTTTCATTCAGGATAATCATTCTTTGTTTTAAGTTCCTTTTACGCAAGCTCCAAATCAGATGCATGCCTTTTTCGTTTAACAAACCCAGAAATGCTCAATTCCAACTTCCAGGTCAAGTGTTTAGAAATGAATAATTATCGCTGTAATGGTCATATGCATTTAGAGAGGTCATGTTTCCAAGTGATATTCCATCAGATTGATTTCATGCCAGAAGCAAATGGCTTTGGTTTTCTTTGATACCAGAAACCAATTATTGTGACTTTCTTGGGAGAAGTTGCGAGTCCAGGAAAGGTATTGTTCGGATTTTTTTTCTGGGTAGTTTCAACAAGTAACCCCCTCCCCCCTTCCCCTAAACCTACTGCCTTTCGATTGTTCCTTTAAATCTGTCCATGTTTTGACATAATGACGAATGTAGGGTCGATTGGAAAAGTGTTTTTTTTCTTCTTTCAATTTTTCCGTTTTAACATAGTGACAAATGTCTTTAAATAAATATCATTATCATTAATGTGTTTATTTTCCTCGTTTTCTACAAATAATAAATTATTTAAACTGTCAATAAATGACACAAATACAAAAAAAATATTTGTTAATCCTAGTAATTTGAAATGAAACTGTTATTTGCACATTCGCCACTATGTCAAAACGGGGATGAATTGTGATCACTTTTTCTGTTAGGACTTGAAAACCATATCCCAAATGTTGTCAAAATGCACCCATAACATTACGTCTAGAGATATGTTAATGAGAAAAAAAAACAGGCAAAAACATAATGAACTCAATTCGCAGAGGTAACATTACAAGAAACGAAGGGCAGTGATGTGGCCATTTTCCAAAAGTGGGGTCCAAGGAAGTTGGCACCATTATTTCTGAGGGGACTGTACCCCATTTCCTCATTGGTGTGTCACTGAGCAAGTGATCAAAGATTCAATTAGATCCAGTGTTTTTGAGAGGAAACGGGGGTGATGCAAATAATTATAATTGTGTAGGAAATTTTTCCCCAGAATGCCACTCTGTGGTTTATGATGTACGGGATATAAATATGAAACTAGCATAGGCGGGATTTGCCCACCAAAAGTGTGTGTAGGGGGGAGGGGGGTTATCTTAAATTTGCCATAAAATACAAACCATACCTGATATGGGGCAAATATGACAACCATCAAATTTTAATACACATCGGCAAAATTTGAGATTAGTCAGTAAATCTGGTATATTTTTTGGGTATCTTCTGGTATGTTTTTGATTATTAACTACTTTACAAGGAGGCAGTTTTTTTCTTCAAATGGGGTGCTAATTTGAGGCCGTCAGTAAATCTTATATGTTACACCCCCAACTCCCAACCCCAGTCAAAATGGTCTACTAATACGGCTGCCCCCAAATCCTGCCTTTGACAACTATAGTGATGAACATAAAGCAAGCATTTCTACAAAGGGTTTCCAGCACATGCCATTTCTTTGAAAACCTATAATAAGAAGCTGAAAAGGATCAGGTATAAATGATGTTGAGAAATTCAAAAGCAAATGTTTTTTTTTTTATGAAACATTTTAAAAGGTTTTATCTTTTATTGCAAATAAACAGCTTTCATCATTGATCCCTTCAGATTTGGCATTTTATTTTCTCTAATTTAAATGACTCTGTTATTGGTATATCAGAACTATAGGAGACCATAGATTATTGGGGGTGGGGGCTCACCCTTCGGTTCATATTGTATATACCACTTTGCAAATTATTGTGGGAGCTATGGCCATCATCTCCTACGGCCCTGACAGCTTGGGTCATCAAGGAGCTTTATACCAAAGATGTGACAAACATCTCTTTATTGTGTGTGTGTATGGGAAAGGGGGTTCCTGCACATTTAGGCATCCCCGGAACTTTCAATTGTTCATTTTTAGCATTTGATCAACTATTTTAAAACGTTGGGAGAAAATCCTGTTGCTAGATACATAACAATTATAAGTAGGGGGTGGTGGGTACACCCACATGGGCAGCTGATAGCAGCTGGTGATTTATTGTGAGAAAATGAGGGAGAATGGGTGGTGTTCCAAGTTTATTACAAACATACAGATAACTACTCTTGAGGACTGCTAGCCTCCTCTCTCCTGTATGGGATCTGTTGGGGAAGTGACATGGGATAATGATAAGTAACATACTTTTCCAAATGCAGGAATGCTAGCCCTCATTGGGTATATCCTGGCACCACCCTTGAGGAAACTCTTCTCATCCCATGCATGGTAAACTGTGGTACGAAATACAAACAAATTTGTACTTATTGAGAGAAATTTATCAGTTTTGGGGAAAATCATGCCACTTCTCCAGAGAAAATGACCTTTATCGTTTTGAAATGGGCATAAGCGAATAACAGTTGGGGAAAGTGTTAATCACTTTATAACATGACACACCTTTCATTAGTGAATTATCTTTGAATTGGATCCCCTCTCTGAGATCTGCCATGTCTGAGCCGAGACAATACCAATGACAGCCTTAGCCCTTGTACATACAATAAAGGCTCTGTTATTTAATATTACCGAATTTCATTGATTTTAGCCTTGAAAAAATGATAATTCCCATGAGTGTTTCTGAGGACCCCTTTGTCCAGGTCTTACTGAGACGAGTGGGGTATCTATATGGTGGGCAGAAAATGGGGATTTCAGGGATTTCCCCGCTTACACACAAAGTTATAATAACTTTTTAACTGTTTGATAACGTTATATAACATTGACAAAACGTGAGTTAGCTGGGTTTCTACCCTAACGTACCTGGCGTATGGGGTCATGCAGAAAAGACATTTAATTGAGTAAATTTCCATAATTCTGGTCCAAAACTTATATTTCTAGATCTTGATCCAAAATTTGTCACCGATCTAAACTGTTCAAATTCTTCCTATTTTTGGTCCTAAATGCCCCGATTTTGTTGCATATTGTTCTAAACTTTTCCAATTGTTTCGAATTTTGGTCGTAAATCTTCGATATATACGGAATCTTAATTTCAAATTTTCGTGGCTACAAATTAAACTTGAAGAACAAGGAAAGGAAAAAGGGTCACCACATTTTCCTTCTAAATATCCCATATTGAGTATGTGTCTCCAGTTTTAATTATATTGCGCTGTCCTTTGACCCACCAGCCACTTCATCTGGCCCACTTCTTAAAAAGATTGTGGAACTGGTAGCCCATGCAGGGTCAACCTGCATATTTGATATAGGGCCTGGTTACACGCTTTATTCTCGGTTGGAAGGAAATTGTTAACATGAAATTGAAGGAAAATGAGTAAAATTGTTCTTTTTTTAATTTTATCAACATTTTCACAAACATTTCCTGCAATTGACAGTGATTCCGCAGAAATTAAAGAAAAGTTCACGAAAATTTCCTGAACTTTTGATGGAAATTTGAAAAATTCATAGATATTTTTTCCTCCCTAAAATCCAAGAAGAATTCCTGAAAATTGAAGGAGATTTCCCCATTTAGCAGCAACATTTTATTGAAACTCAATAAATTGGTGCAATTATTCGCTTGTAACCAAAAAAATATTTGAATTCCTCCTCCCTCTCCTCACCCCCAAGAGGTAACCCTTCCTACAAGCCTTGACATGGCTCTGATATTAATCAAACTTACCTCCCTATATCCAAACGGAAATTGAAAAATTAGGAAATTCTCAAAATTGATAAATGTTTGGTGCAAACTGGAAAAGTTTTGGTCAAAAATTAAAATTCATTCAGTCAATTTCGATTGAAGAAAAAAAAAACCTGTTTTCTAGGGGCAGAAACTAACGGGCGGAAAATAACGTGATTCATTCATTCATATTTCAATTAATTATATTCATGGCTTTTTTTGGGAAAAGGGGGCTACAGAAACTCTATATTCAATCCTATGTGTCTAGGGGACAATTGCCTCCCTTAGACACGCCACTGCTATATGCCTAGCTACACGACCGTTTGGGTTCATCCCCAAATGTTGAAACTCAGCGCCGCCACTACTTGTGCCATCATTTTCTTTTAATGGAGGATCTGTCCAGAAACCCCTTCCCCTCTCAACTCGGTGGAACTGCCTCTGCCGTAGGAAATTAGGGAGTCACTGTCTGTTGATACCATTTTTGCCATTAATTTTTCCACCAGTCAGTCAGCCCCTCCAAGTGGGCAGAAGCTAGATCATTTTAGTCAAACGAAAGCGTAAAAAACACCAGCTTCCGGTGCGCCTGACATTTCGCGCTTTGCGCTCGGATAGCGCTGTTACGCAAATGAGCAAACGTATGTTCAGCCCCAATATCAAATACGGCACTTGATGTTTGTCTATTAGTGGTCAAAATAAGAGAAAGGCACATCAAGACTTGGGAAAATACTCAAAAATCATCTAAAGCATTCTTCCTCGAATTGCATATTTCAAGTGTTGAGAGGGACTTTTTTTAATAAAAATAATTTATTCAGCTAAGGGCTTTCTTCAAACAACGTCGAACAGATCAATATACTGATTTGTGTCAATAATATATCGTAGGTGCTACCTCATATTTGCAGCCGACAGAATCTTAAACCGGGTGTCCTTTGTATGACGTCGTACCCTAAATTTAAGGCCTTAACCTAACCTGATTACGTAGTTATGTACGTCATAAAAAAAACACCGCTTGAAGATCCTGTCAAAAGCGGAATATTTGGAATAAGAAGCCGTTGATTTTTTTTTTCAGTATTAATTAGGCTCCTGCCTTCGTTCTCAAATTATGATGGAAAACGAAATTTCGAATAGCTTATAGTTAGGGAAATAGTGTAAGGGAAAAATTACACTTATCTAGATTGATCGTGAAAGTTGAATCAGCTGAGGTGTGTATTTAGGTTAAATGTTGTAGTTTTAGTATACCAGTTCCGCTACTTAAGTTTTCTTCAACTTCAAACTTCAAGTTTAGGCATAGGCGGGTGTCACAGCTTCAAATTACTGGTGTCTCTTTTATCTAGTAAATATGTATAATACCTCTCTACAGTAAATCTTGAGAAATATTGAAATATTGTACACTGGACTTGTTTGTAGAGAAGCGTTGATGCACGTAGACTACGACACGATTACACACACAGGTGTTCCTAGCGTTATGGCAACCTATACATATATATAAAAAGGTACAGTAGGTCACTTTCTATTGTCTACCTACTGTGATGTAGCGGTTATTATACCTGTCTACAGACCACGAGGCCCCGGGTTCAATCCTGGGGTGGGTAGACACGCCAGTGCACCACAACTGGCTATCAAAGGCCGTGGACATTGACTTGGCTGTAGATATTATGTCTGTCCGTACGTCATACCTGTGTTCTCGTCCGGGTCGTATTAAGCGTTTCGTGATAGCATTTGTACTATCATAACCGAATACGCAGGCGACGACCCCGTCATTGTAATTGTGTGTTCAACTCTCTCTCTCTCTCACTTTCTAATAAGACTTCCGAACCGTATATAAAAATTCTTTTTTTTTTTGATCACTCGTAAATCTTAATTACATTTTTTGACTCAACTCACATTTGCTGGATACTCCCTTCTATATTTATAAGCCACAGTATTTTGTTTTCTTTTTCTGATGAGATGTACAAACGATGGATTTTCTAGTGAAGATTCGTACAACGTAACATGTAGACCTACATGTGTCATTAAGTTGATTTCAAGGAATTCCGTAGCTCCCCCTCCCACCCTCCCTGCTGATGCTTTCCGTCGCGAAAAGTGGTGCTTTCCACCACTGTTTTTAGGTGTGGGAAGCACTTACTTTTTACCTAGAGTAGTACAGGTATTTAAAATCAAGATTATAAACAAGGTAATATAGGCCTAACCTGGGTCCAATGAAATCGGGAAGAGTGAGTTGGGTAAGTTTTATTTTTAATTAACATAATATAAATGCTTCTTTTGAGTATTTTCATTGTCATCGACAGTGCATTAGATCATTCCGTGATTTATATTTGTTTAGTTTCTTAAATATGTGAAAAAAGGGCAAGTCTCAAATCGTCTTTTTCACCATCAACTTTTGGGGCAGAAAACTCTGTTTTAAGGAGCGGAAAGCAATGGTACTCGAGTTAAAGGGGTGGTAGCAAAATTATTGATCTTGCAAACCTAGTGCCACGTCAAAAATGTTTTTGAAGTGCCAGAGTTTTCCTCGTTATTGAGAATGGGATTTAAGTGAAGTTAAATTTTCAAAGGCAGTGAGGCCTTAATATTTTGTGTATTTGTCCTTGAGGACACTAAATGGTTGTGAACTATTTGTATCGATGCCTAAGGTCGAAAATGCTCTTTTCCTTCTTCACATGGCAAAGCAACATTTGGTGATATAAACCCAGATTAGGGATAATGTACTTGTCAATTGTGTGACTCACCCCTAACCTCCGGACAAGATGAGTCACAATGTGGGTGACAAGGTAACTTATTTTCTCTTGATATGACTTACCACAAATAACTCACCTCTGAACAAAGTGAATGGGTCTGAAGTAAATTGACTCATCCTACAGTCACTCTCGTGGCTGAAAATTTGGTACATTGATGCACATGTGGGTGTCACTGTTTCATATGTCAATGACTCACATTTAACTGACATTGCCGGGGGTAGATGCTGGATACATATCTGTGATTATCAGCTAATTCATGGACTGACAATTTGAACTCAGACCACAGTGACTACCTTATAGGCAGTAACTCTTTTCTAGTGTGAAGTACATACTAACTGAGGTAACAGTATATTGGAAGTGGGTGTGTCTAATGCAGCCAAGCTTAAAGAGGGTGTTCTGTGTGATTCTGGTTTCAAGAACTTGTGACGTGTATAATGGTATTGTAAATAGGTATATTTTTCATTTAGCTTTAAAATTAAATGCTTATGATTTATTTTTACTGCCAAAGACAAGAAATGAGCAGGAATTAGAGCAAAGAAATTGACAAACTTTGTTACGTGTGATTTGTGATTGTCAATTGTCGCTGATTCCCAAAAGTTTTGCAAACCAGTTAACAGTAAATATTAATGCTCAAATTTATTGTAAATATCATTGATCCGTTTCTGAATGTCTGCATTACAAGTATACTATGAAGTCATAACTAGGTTAAGTAAAACACATTAAGTGGCTGGTTTTCTTCTTTTCCCCTTTATTTGGTGGTTTGGGCTCTATTGGTGGTGTTTTAGGTTTTCTTAAATTTCTTTGTTCCTGTTAAAAGGAATCTACGATTGTATTTAGAATAAGCATCAAGTTTATATAAACTATGATATTGTTTAAACCATGATATGGTTCAGTAGTTGTAATAGAAATGTACTACATCTAGTATCTAAAATTGATTATAATATTGTTTATATGGTTTGAACCATAATATTGTCCAATAGTTGTTATCTTGATATGTTTTCTTTACATGGAGGAGGTCCCTCAGCCTCCTGGCTACTTATTGTTGCCAAAATGGTGCAGAGAAATGTAGTTGATCCACAGGAGAATTTGTTGGCTTGTGGAAGACAGCTCTCATTACCCAGTTGGCTAAAAAACCAGCTGAACCACTTACTTTAGGTAATTTGAGACCCCTTAGCAATCTACAGTTTATTTCTAAACTTGTTGAAAAGGCTGTTCTTACACAAATCTTGAATCACTGTGATGCACATTGTCCCCTTCCTAATTTTCAGTCTGCATATAGGAAACATTATTCCACTGAAACTGCCTTATTGAAAATTCACTCTGATATAATGCAATCTCCTGACGAAGGTAAAGTTGCTCTAATGGTGCTTCAGACATGAGCACAGTCTTCGACACCGTTGATCATTCTTTTTTGATGAAAATTTTAGAATTTGATTATGGCTTAAGAGGCACTGCTCTCAAATGGTTTTTAAGTTATTTAAGCTCTAGGTCCCAATTTGTTTCTTCTGAGGGTGTTCATTCAAGTGCTTTTAATCTTAACCATGGTGTGCCTCAGTGATTGTGCCTTGGACCCCTGTGCTTTACTCTCTACACCAGCTCACTTTTTTTCTGTTATCCAAAGTCTCAGGTTTCTCTTTGCGGATGATACACAACTAATTCATGTTTTTAAACCCAGTGACAAGACCAATGATTTATTGTACTTGCCATTTCTCAACTTGAAAAATGTATTGCTGATATTTGTGATTGGATGGTAGCACATAAATTAAAACTTAATGACTCTAAAACTGAATTCATTATCCTTGGTACTCCCTCAAGATTATCTAAAAGAAATATCAATTCTATCATAATTGGTTCTGTTAATGTTACTCCTAAGCAAGTTCGAAATTTAGGAATTATTTTTGATGAAAATGGAAGGACATATCAAGAAAATTTGCACAACAGGGAATTACTACTTATATACAGTAATCTTTAAAAAATCAGGAAACATGTCCCAGACAGCCATGCATACGTTAGTTCATGCATTTATTTATATCCATTTAAATTACTGTAAAAGTTTATTTCACAATATTCCAAGTTATCTTATTAAAAGGTTCCAATGTATCCAGAATAATAAATTAATAATTTATAAATTTATAAATACTAATAAATTAGTTTGTTAATTGCTACGATGCCACCTCAAAAGTCCTTCTTAGTTTCATACACTGGCTTCCAGTTGAATTTTGTATTAAATTTAAACTTCTTGTTTTTTTTTAAATCCCTACATAAAGTTTTATCTTTCTGATCACATTAGCCCTGTTCACAGCAATAGATATTCGTTACGCTCTAATGATTCTCTCTTTATTTTTGTCCCCAGAACTAAGTGTAAAAGATTAGGGGACTGTGGCTTTTATTAACAATCTTAGTTTGCCTAAGTCTGAGTTAACTTACTTTTTTTGTATTGCCTTTGTTTAGGTTTATGTTATTGTGAAGCACATTAGAATGCTTGCAGATTTTTGCACTATAGAAATATATTATTATTATTTTTGTTGTTGTTGTTGTTATTATTCAAAAAATGTAAACCCTATTAACTGAAACTGAAAATACAAAGTTGTAATCCCTGCCAACCTTACTGAAATTTTGCTTTTGTCCTATGGAAGATTTGCACCAAATAAATTGAAATTCAAAACATTTACCATTTCTGCTGATTTTTCACATAAGAACATCACTTGTAATTTTACTTAAATTATGAAGAAAAATTTGTCAAAATTGCAGAATTGATTCAGGTTCAGGATGCCAATTCCAGAATATTTTTCTTTGAAGATTAATGAAAATTACACAGTCATTATGTTAAAAATTAGTAGAAGTTTTTCTTATGTTACTGTAATTCTTACACAAGACAAGAACCAACTTTCCAGTATGGAATAGGCACTTACAGCCTCATTTTATCACAGGGCTTTAGGAAAATGTTTACTTATATTGCAGTAGATTTGATTGGTATATGTTTCTGATTGACAGCAGAACTTTCTATGATTACCAATAAGTCTTTGATTTTCTTTCTAGAGCTTGTTATTCTGGGATTAACTAACAAGCATGCCAGTGGGGTACAATGCTGCAAAGGAAAAACGTATAATGCCAGAGAATGTTGCGATTGCTGGTGGTATAAGTGGCGCCCTCACTAGGGCTCTTCTTCAACCTTTGGATGTTCTTAAGATTCGATTTCAGGTGAGTCTGGGAAAGAGGATTGAAGATTGGTTTCAAAGAGGAGGTGTGTGTGTGGGGACAGGGGGGGGGGAGGGGGGAGGAAGATTGCTTTCTCTCTTCATTTGTCTGTGTGTTTGTTTGTTGATTGTTGAAATGTCATGGAAAAATAGTCCACATGACAAGGAAAGATATTTCAAGCTTGGTGAGATTGGAATTAAATTTATATTTTCTTTGTGGAAAAAGAAGGGGGAGGTGGGGAGATATAGATAGTTAAAGCTTTGGAATGCTGGAACAATAGAGTTCTATCATGAAATTAATTAAAACAATCAAGTACATCAAGACACTTAAAATGAAATTTTGGTTTGATTATTAAAGCTGCTTTTCAGTTTTAAATAGAAGGCAATTATCACTTCTAAAAGGTAATAATTTTGGAGATTAAAATGAAGAATGTTTCAAAAGTTGTGATGCTGCAGGATGTGACCGTATAACCCAGGAATTTTGTTTGCTTTATATTTTATCTTTGTTCATGTTTGGAAGTTTTAATACATGTTAGTCAAAGGTAGTTTTGATTTATGCAAAATAGAAACCAACTTGCTCCTCCCATAATTTCAATACAGAGGATCGATACTGCAACATTTCTATGAAGTAGATAGGTACTACTCATGCTACATCAAAAATATGACCGAAATTGATTCCTAAGTATTCATACAGGCTCTGTTGATTGTTGAATTTGAATGAATATGAAAGTAGGCTAGGGATAATTTTTATTCTGGGTTATGCTTTTTTAAAACTTGTTTTTAAGTGTGTAGTATACTCCATTACCAATTGCTTTGCAGGTTTTATAAGTGTGAACATAGGCATTTAAATATCGTCGCAGGAAAGTAACGTTGTCCTATGTCCAAAAATGCTATATTGAGATAATCACATTTTAAGTTAATGATTTTTAATGTATTTCTTTGAAATAAGATAACACATTGTTGCAACATTTTATTTTGTATGTGATATATTCATAAGGCAATTATCTAGAGAGAACCATGACGAATAACTCTGGCTATAAATTTCCAGTCCATTTCTTTCATTATTGGTGTGCAAACGATACACCTAGGCAAATACTACCAACCACATGATTTAGTCATCCTTCAAAATCCAATTAATTCCTGATTGCTTAAATTCTATGATGGGCGCGGTGGTATTAGGTACTTGCGTACTAGCACCCGCAGAAATCCACGATCTTGCGGGTATGAAGACCGAATATTTATTGCGAGATTTATTCGTAATGCTTATTAAGTTTCAGAACATTTTCCAATAAACAACTCAATTTGACCAGAAATGGACTTTGGACAACTTATCTTTCCTGCGACGATATTTGCTTAAATTGATTGAACATTAATGCTTGATAAACCAAGATAATGTGATCTAGAGAGAAATGCAAGTATGATGGCATTACTATAAAGTTAGAACTACATTTAACATTCAAAAATGCCAAAGATAATTTCCCAAATTAACATTTTCTGTCAGGTAGCAATTTTAGATGCATAATCTAGTCAGAGGAATTTCTTCGTACTAGAAATGAAAGCAAGCTGTGATTGTTGTTTTTATACCCTTTGGAAAGCTTACTTTCTTTTTTATTTACTCCAGCTTCAATTAGAGCCTTTGAAAAAGAATAGTTTGTCTTCCAAATACAATGGGATCCAACAAGCAGTAGGGAGTATATTCAGAGAGGAAGGGGCGCGAGCATTATGGAAGGGGCACATCCCAGCCCAAGGGCTCTCTATCGTCTATGGAATAGTGCAAGTAAGAATATTTATGCTCAATGTATGAGTGATTGTATTAGATTTGTTTGTAGTTGTAGTATATTTTCAGGGTTGTAGATTGCCAGAATTGAGGTGGGGTGAGAGGCTGTCGCTGAAGTAAGAGAATTGCAAAAAAACATCATCACCCAAGAATCTGGAGTTTTTAGTATGTTCTCTCGACTTTTTATCATATTTTTTGTGGTCAAACAACTTTTTCGATCCTCTGGCCACACTTATGATATTTTATGCTTATACAACTTTAACACTTGTCAAAAGGTACAGGCTATTCAAAATCTCATTCCATTTTGGCAAATATCGAGGTGCAACCAAAAAAAATGTTGAGAAATAAGTGGTATCAGTCTTGAAGTGACATCACAGATTTGGATACCATGGTATCAGTCTTAAAGTGACATCACAGATTTGGATACCATGGTATCAGTCTTGAAGTGACATCACAGATTTGGATACCATGGTATCAGTCTTGAAGTGACATCGCAGATGTGGATACCATGGTATCAGTCTTGAAGTGACATCAGTCAGATGATTTGGATACCATGGTATCAGTCTTGAAGTGACATCACAGATTTGGATACCATGGTATCAGTCTTGAAGTGACATCACAGATTTGGATACCATGGTATCAGTCTTGAAGTGACATCACAGATTTGGATACCATGGTATCAGTCTTGACATCATCACAGATTTGGATGGTATCAGTCTTGAAGTGACATCACAGATTTGGGTGGAGTCTTGAATGACATCACAGATTTGGATACCATGGTATCAGTCTTGAAGTGACATCACAGATTTGGATACCATGGTATGGTATCAGTCAGTGACATCACAGATTTGGATACCATGGTATCAGTCTTGAAGTGACATCACAGATTTGGATACCATGGTATCAGTCTTGAAGTGACATCACAGATTTGGATACCATGGTATCAGTCTTGAAGTGACATCACAGATTTGGATACCATGGTATCAGTCTTGAAGTGACATCACAGATTTGGATACCATGGTATCAGTCTTGAAGTGACATCACAGATACCATGGTATCAGTCTTGGATCACAGATTTGGATACCATGGTATCAGTCTTGGTATCAGTCTTGAAGTGACATCACAGATTTGGATACCATGGTATCAGTCTTGAAGTGACATCACAGATTTGGATACCATGGTATCAGTCTTGAAGTGACATCACAGATTTGGACACCATGGTATCAGTCTTGAAGTGACATCACAGATTTGGACACCATGGTATCAGTCTTGAAGTGACATCACAGATTTGGATACCATGATATCAGTCTTGAAGTGACATCACAGATTTGGACACCATGGTATCAGTCTTGAAGTGACATCACAGATTTGGATACCATGATATCAGTCTTGAAGTGACATCACAGATTTGGATACCATGATATCAGTCTTGAAGTGACATCACAGATTTGGATACCATGATATCAGTCTTGAAGTGACATCACAGATTTGGATACCTCCCAAGTCTTTGTGTACTGTGTAGTTTACTTGCATATTTTTCAAACTTTTGTAAACAGCTTAGAACAATTGTATACAATGAACAATAAAAATAGTTGTGATTTACCTCCTGAATAAATTAAATTTATTTTCAATAACAAACATAAACATTGGGAAATAAAGTGAGTACATGACATCACTCTTAAGTAGATTTTCAACACCAATTTTTTAATAATAAGTGTTAAAAATACATAATAATACATTATATAATCAATTTTAAACTCAATTATCTCTTGAATAGTGTTGCTGTTCTTTAACTAGGAATGAATCTTTTTAGTGAATTCACTGAATTTTAGTGATTTTTTTCTCTTGTGTGATTTCTTATTTGCCATTTCCATAATTTTCTTCTTTAAAAACATGTTTTTAAGAAGAGAAACCATTACTACAAAGAGTGTGTGACCACATATGTAAGGTTTGGCCTTATAGCTTATACACAACCATTATCAAAGTCAGTATTTCCAAGCTCATGTTTCATGTTCATTAATTTTTTTATTTGCCAGGCTCATTCCTGTTTAACATATACATGTCAAATAAACATTATAAATATTTGGAAAATAATTGTTTCATAAAAAAAGATGAAGAAAATCGTCCATACATTTATCCATCCATCCATCCATCCAAACAGACAGAAAGTAGTTTGTTCTTAGTTTTTGTTCTGTTCAAGGCTACTCTGAATCCATTGTTTCTCCTAGTCTGTTCTTCCTCATTATGTATTGTTCTTCTTCTTCTTAGTTTGGAGTGTTTGAGGGATTGACGGCCTGGTTTTATCCTCATCTACCTCAGCAGCTGACGACCGGCACCTTGCAACCAGCTTTTCATTTCTTGTGTGGTGGTGTGGCAGGTTGTACAGCTTCACTTGCAGCGCAACCATTAGACGTCATCAGAACCAGATTTGTATCCCAAGGGGAACCTAAGGTAAAATTGGAAGTTTAAGAATGAACAGGAGAGAAGCACAATCTTGTTGAAATTGACAGTGATGAAAAATAGGTGTGGTTTTTGGGGTCAAAATTGTGATTTTTTTCATCACCTGTTTCATGGAACAGTACATTCTTAAGAAATAATGTTCCAGATCATATTTTAACATTCCAAATTTTTCATTAGATAAAAGTTTCAATCAAGGGAAAATTTATTTCTTGAAATTTGACTTGATTTTCAAGTTCTTGATTGGTTTACATGTGTGGCTATGTATGTAAATTTGCTGATGACACTAAGCTGTACAGGCTTGTTGATGATGTTAGGGATTCTTCATTTTGCAAACTGATCTGGATAAGTTAGTTTCTTGGTCCCAAACATGGCAGATGTCATTCAATGTTGATAAATGCAAAGTTATTCATTTTGGTCAGGGTAATTTGGCTTTTGATTACTGCATGAATGGTTCAAATCTTGGTTGTGTTGATCAAGAAAGGGATCTAGGTGTTGTAAATACTAGCAATCTGAAACCTTCTAAACAGTGTGCTTTAGCAGCTGCAAGGGCAAATAGGATGCTAGGTTTGATTAGAAGAAATCGCTCTTTTTTTGCTAGAGAGGTTGTTCTTAATTTGTATACGCAGTTAGTCAGGCCTCACCTTAAGTATGCTATTCAGGCGTGGAGTCCCTTTTATGAGAAGGATAACTTCATTTTGGAGCAGGTTCAGTGAAGAGCCACTAAACTTATTCAAGTTATTCCCAAAGTAAGAAATCTCTCTTATGAATCTAGGTTGCGAATTCTTTGATTTGAGAAGAGTACATGCCAGTGATAATATGATTCAGGTTTTTAAATTCCTATCTGGTAGTGATGCTTTGACTTCCTGTTATTTCTTGCATGTTTCAACTAATCCTCATGTGACGCGTGGTAACAGTTTGAAGTTGACACAAGAGTTATCACTGATAGATATTGGGTGTTTTAGCTTTTCGCAAAGAGGTGTTAATGAGTGGAATGGTTTGCCTGAGTGGGTAGTTAGCTCCAATTCTGTTCACATTTTCAAAGTCAACATTGAGAAGTTCTTTACTAACTCTGGGTGTCTTTGATTTTGTTTGTTTTTTGTGGTGGTGGTGGTGATAGTTTGGGCTTTTTATGGGGTGACTAACCCTTCTTAGCCTATAATCTTCTTATGTTATGTTAAATTTGAATATTTACATGATGTAAACATGTAACCTTTATCCAGTTGTCTCACATGTGTAAGTAGCCTTGGAATGGTCACAGACACTGCATATTTACATAAATTGCAGGCAAGGTGGGAAAAGCTTTTCTCTACAAGAGAAACTAATTAACATTGCACTGTACTGGTGAAATGAGCACCATTAGTATTGACGCAAATGGTACCGGTAATACCTAAGTACCGGTATTTTTACAGGTAATCTACCCAAAAGTTGCAAATATGAAATATAGCTTACAGTACCATGGAATTGCACAAGAAAAGAAATTCGCACATTACAAGGGGTTTCCGTTTTAGGCATTAAAACATAAATATACACCTGATCTCTAAGGTTAATAAGATCAAACTGATCGCCCAAAAATACCTCCGATATCTCCAACATTTTGTTTGTTAACACAAGTTTGCAATTCGCGTTGAAAGTTTATTGAACTCTAAAGTCTACACTTTTTTCAATTCAGACACTTCCATTTGTTACAGGGGGTAAATGTATTTTTCAACAGTAATTACGTCCGTATATTAACCATTGTAATAACATGCAAGTCTTTCAGTGACTTGTTTATATGCGTAATTGGCCGAAAGTTTTCTATGGCAAAGTTCATGAAACTTTTGAAAACTTGTCTTAAGTGAGGTTAAAACCATAAAGGAATTTGATGGATTACTGAATTTCACATCCAAATGGCAAAGCAACTCCTTAGATTTGAAATTCTAAGCCATCAAAGGGCCGAAATAATAGTTTAAAAGAGCCAATTTTTTTTTATATTTAACCCACAGTATTTTCTAAACAAGCAAGAACAACACATTGTAGGCCTACTGTTGCAAATTTCAGAAATAGTATGGGGCAAAATAAAAAAAACGATTGATTTCTCAACATTATTTTCCAAATTCTTAGTCTGGTAATGCCTTTTAGGGCTTCTAGTATTAAGTACGATTATTATCAATATTGAAATCACCAATGAGCCGAAAACCTCTGTGATTCTGTTCACAATTGACTTGGGACTGTTTTGTACACAAATCAGCACTACCTGTACTGTACACATAATTTGCAGCTTGTACACTTGAGTAGCAATGAGTTATGGCGAAGTCCATGAAACTTTTGAAAACTCATCTTAAATGAGGTTAAAACCATAAACAAATTGGATGGATTACTGAATTCCACATTGAAATGGCAAAGCAACTCCCAGATTTGAAATTCTAAGCCATCAAAGGGCCGAAATGTAAAAGTTTAAAAGAGCTTTAAAATGGCATCCAGAGCACATTTTATTTTGCCGTAACATTGCGCAATACTGGTCTATGGGCCAGGGTTGGTATATTAGTTGCCATATTAGTTGGTATATTGGATTTCAAGTTAATTACAGTTTAACTTTGAAACTGTACCTTAATTTGACTTTTTTTCAGCTTGAAACGATCTTGACATACTACAGTTCTTTGTTTAAGTTTTGTTTGGAAAAAAATAGTTGCTGATTGTGAGGAGAATTTTTATTATGTGACTTGCAGATTATTATTTTTAAGGTAAATGTGGCATGGGGGAAGAGGATTATTTTCTTTCTTTTAACCTGCCTTTTTGTATCCAAAGGAAAATTTACACTCGAAATGTTCAACATTGTGAATTTGCAACATTTATTTATTGACTGAAGCGATTCTCAGATGAAAGTGAATGCAGCTTTCTTTTCAAAAAATTTAAAAAAACTTTTTATGAATTTTTCTTGTCACGATAGTACTAATAATACAGGCATATTTTATGACATTTGGGCCTAGAAAGTTTGTACAAAACTTATAATCAGTACTTTCCCGCTCTGTACTAACGTTACTGTACTACATGTAGGCCTATATTGCATATTCGTGAAACTAGTAGTGCACCATAACTAGGACAGCTGTTATGAAAGTTTGAGCGAATAGGAATATTTACGAACTTTGCAAGTTTTGCAACCATGTCTTCCCATAAATATTATGAAATTTTGAGGTGATGTACCATGTTCAAATACATACATATTTCTAACAAATAATATTTTTGCTGATTTTTAATGATTTAAAGGTATCTTTTATAGCTTATTCTTGCAAGTGCCGATACTGACGATACTCAGCGATTCTTCGCTTCGGTATTTTTAATTTGGTGGTATCGTACCATACTGGCACCGTAAAGTACCGTACTTTTCTTATTACTGGTATACCGTGCAACGTTAAAATTAATTGAAGGTGATTAAATGAAGTACGTAGTTTTATCCACTTTGTCAAATAAATAGCGAGGCATCCATTTTTCATTGGTGTACCCATTCTGTTTCCAGCTTTACCGCGGCTTTTTTCATGGAGTCAGAATGATGTACAAAGAAGCTGGCATCTTGACCTTTTACAAGGGACTGTCTCCCACGTTGGTCATGCTCTTCCCCTACATCGGGTTCAGTTTCTCATTTTACAACGTTTCTTTGTCTCTTTGGAAAAGGACCTTTGTAGGAACTCCACATGAAAAAGGTAAGATGCGTGATTATATACTACTGTGTTGCAGAACCAATAAAGGCTCTTAGAATTCTTTGTGTGACCATAGAATATTGGGGAGTGGGGATCCTTTATGTTTTTTATTCCTTTTAGGAATGAATGCTTAAAAACCGCTTAATGTCATTTTTATAACAAAGGAAGCTTAAGAATAAACTATGATCGACCAAATTATTGGTGGGCCTATACCCCACCTGTTCGGCACCCTTGGGTCCTTAGTTGTCTAATGTTCAAGTTTAATTAAACTTTAACTTTGTAATGTCATTAACTACCTAGAACTCAAACATCTATGTCTTGTTTAGACAGCATTACTCATTTCATCTAAGATTAATTGAATCCAAAAGAATATTAATATTGTGGCTAATTTGCTGATTTTTGAATTCCAACTATTAACACCTCAGGTCATAAATTTTGTAAAGCAAAGTCTTAGACAAAGCAAAAATGGAGAAATACTTGATTATCTTGAGTTGTCTATAAATTTTTTTTGATAATTTAACTTTGGGCTCTTAAATTTAAAAAGTTATTTTCAAAATTACAAGGCTGTTTATTTTATAATTTAAAGTTCCATTTAACCCTTACTCTACTACGTGGCGATAATTGCCATTTTGGGTGCCCCGTCTTTGGCCCGCCTCTCCAAGAGCATTTTCAAAAGTGCTGGTAGAGTAAGGGTTAATCAACTCGCGACAAATGCGCCAACCCGAAAATATAGGCAGCATAATCCCAGTGGGCGGGCCCCGGAAGCGGAATGGGCCCAGACTCTGCTGCCTGGAAGACAGAGGACCCTTCAATAATCATACCTTGATTAACCCTTACTCTACCATGCGGCGATATTATTGCCGTTTTGGGTGCCCCGTCTTTGGCCCTGCCTCCCGAGCGCATTTTCAAAAAAGTGCTGGTAAAGTAAAGGGTTAATGAATGGTGAAAAGAAACATTATAGAAGTCCATAGACCTTTGGAATAGAGAATGAAAGACTTCACTACCAAGCAGCCTAAAATTTGTGATATAAAAGTGAAATCTTAAAAGGAAAAAACAATGGAGTTGACTTCTTTCTTGGTGTGCTGCTGTTAAAAAAGTATCTACCTTGGCGCGTAGTTGTCATTTAATATTGTAGTCCAGAGTAAACTAGAATGGTAAATATTGTCATGGTTCGCATGCCCATGCAAATTGATACCCATATCATATCACCCGGCCAATTATAAAAATGGCATCTCCAATTATAAAATGGCATCTTGTCATCCCATCCCATCTTTTGTCCCACATGGTATTCCACCATATCCCATATCCCACATGGCATCCCACCACATGTCATCCCATCCCATCTTTTGTCCCACATGGTATTCCACCATATCTCCCACATGGCATCCCAACCCATGTCCCAAATGACATCCCATCTTATCCTTTGACATCCCATAGGCTCCATAAGAAGTCTTATCCTTGTTATCACAGTCCCTGATTGAGCATACTTACTTATGTGTGAAAGTATTAGTTCATATAATAACTTAAATGCAAATGTGTTGTTGAATAAGAAAAAAAAGGGGAGTCAAATAATTATGCCGGATATAGCCCTTGATGTATACCACATGGTATATATTATGTCGTATGTCCCGCATTTCCCCATCCATGTCCCACATGGCATCCCTCCTATGTCCATTTGCAATCACATCCTGTCACACTCCCTGACTGAGCATACTTAATAAAACAAGTCTGGTCAGGTCATATACTGTAGCAACTTCATGCAAATGAACACAATAATACAGGCGGAGTTTAATAATCATGCCTGATACAACCGTTGGTTCCCAATTTTTTTTTTTTTAAGGATTTTAAATCTTCAGTGCTACGAGAGAGACGCTTCAGGATCTCTGAAGAATGTAGGAAAATTATATCATTTTACAGTTAGATTGAATGCTTTTAAGGGACCTAATCTTCAATCTGTCTTAATTTCTCTAAAAACTTGAACAGAAATTCTGATCTGAAGAAGAATGATAGGAAAATTGAAGAATGTTATTTATTTTACAGTTATCTTGTAAGGAAATATTAAATGTTTTGTAGACTTTATAAGGGAACTAATCTTCAATCTGTCTTAATTTCTCTAAAAAACTTGAACATTTTGTAAGGAATTTCTAACCTTCCATAAGGATATCTGAAGAAACTTGCACTTTTTCTGAGGAACTCTAAAGAAACTTAACATTTCTGAGAAATTCTCCAAAAACTTTAACATTCCTGAGGAAATCTCTGAAAAAACTGTGGATGGCCGGCCAGATGAACAAAATTAGCATTACATAGGTTCGCATGCTCACCAAAAACCATTGTAAGTTTACTTAGACCTCTGTATCAGAATTGTCTCAACACAATTCAAAGATTACTCAGCTCTGCTGATAAAAAAGATGCATGCTGCCACTACTGTGCTAAATTGGAATTAAGGTAGCATAAAACTATTATGCCCACAATCAAAACCTATGTTAGATATATAGGTAAACCTATATAGTTGTACAGTTTTTTAAATAGTTTACATCTTCCATCCATTTTCTTTTCCTTTTTCATTACATGTATATATCCTAAATATCACTTTTAACCATTTTTTACCTTTTTATTATTATTATTTATTTATATGATAAATTTAAGAATATGAATATGAAATAGAAATATGATAGACATTTAAGAAACAAAGGTATTACAAATTTTTACAAAAGAAAATACCAAGGTTGCCATGTGATACATCACAGAATTTACATAAAATATGTAAATTGATGCCTGAGATTTAAATATGCTGTAAGATGGTCAATGTTTAAACGATATTTGAGAATTTATTTGCTACTATGATGGATTTTAATAGATTTTTAAACAATTCAATTAATGCTTCCTCAACATGTTCATTTACCTATATACATATAAGTCATCAGAAAACACTAATTGGGAGTTTCTCTGTGTGACTTTGATAGTCAGTGTCTAGATACATCATTTTATAAATCTTTTGCCATTGTGTAAATTTTCTTCATTTTCAAAGCAAAAGTACCTCACACCTGTCTGCAGAGTTGAAGTCTGTATTCTGATCGCTTTCTGTAAATTCATTAATTATTCATTAAATGTTACGAATATTCATCTTTTTTTCTCCTCAACAGGTGCTAAAAAGTCTCTTGTATGTGGAGCTGTATCAGGTCTTCTGTCAAAGACCGTAATTTATCCTCTGGATCTTACCAAAAAGCGGTTGCAGGTCCAAGGATTTGAAGAGGCCCGAAAATCTTTTGGAAAAGTGCAATATTACAATGGGTTTATAAATTGCCTAAGAATTACGATAAGAGAGGAGGGTTTTTTTGGTCTGTACAAAGGATTGGTACCGAGTGCAATCAAAGCTCTCTTTGCATCAGGGTTCATATTTATGTTCTATGAAATATCTTTAGATTGGCTCCAAAAGCATAAACAAAGATAACCACATTTGAAACACAATTTAAATTAACATACGGCTGAAAAAAACCTACCGTTAATGATTCACTTCAATGACATCTAAATCTTGCTGAAAATATTCATTTTGGTGATTTTAAATTTGTTGAATAAGCGATCGTTATGGAAGTAATTTATCTTCCATGGAAAGTATATTTATTGGAAAGAGGTCATATTTTTCTATGCAATTGGATTGACTCAGCAGCTGCATTTAAGATATTTGTTTTAGAAAATGATTTATTGAAGTTGTGTTTACCACTTCAGAATATGGAGACAAAAGTGTTTTTTATAATATTTGTTGCATAATTTGGTCATCAATATTTGTTCAATCATTTAGTATTGTTCATGGATATATTACAATGCCTAAGTGTCTTGGTACATAAAAATATAGGGTCTTGGTAATTAAAAAAGTGATTTTAATCGAACATATTAATTGACATTTGATAGGTCATATCGAAGCAAAAGTTGTTCTTGATAATAATTAGATATGTTTTTATCAGTTTGAAGTTCCCTTACAGATATCTGATATTACTTTGATCACATATAATCAATTATTGACTACTTCTTGAAAGGATAGCCTCAAAATGCATAACCAGATCGTACCAAATATTTTAAATTTACCCAAAGAAAGAGAAAATATAAGAACAAAAATTGTTTTAAATTATGAAGAAATAAAAGAGGTTGATAACATTTATTTTTTAAACATAAGAGAAAATAAGTTTGGAGAAAAGGAGACCTTCAACAGGCATGGCCAAATCAACTTGAAAGTATTTTCTCTGCTTGGCACTGGATTTTGCTTGTTCGTGAGTGTAGCACTTAATTTGTTTCCTTCCAGAAAAAATACTGATGGCTTAGACTATCTTCAAAAATTCTTTCAAAATTAGTAGTTTATTACAATGGCTAAATTTAGCTGAAAAACCAAAATAAGATCAATGCCTCAAAAATGGTATAACAATATTAAAGAAATGAGTCAGGGTACAGGTTTTGAAAATAATTTTTAAATACATTAGCTAAATATATGTGAAATCAAAGGAAGTTTGACAGCACTTTGACCATCAAAGTTGTATATGCCAGAGGGTTAAAGGCCAGATGTCATGTAAATGTGGAGATAAAAATACACTACAATCCAATGTTTCTGATTGGTCAAAGCATTAACAAAATCACCGACAAGCCAATGACTGCTGTTGAAGTGGCGTCACTCAGATTTATTGGTGGCGTTCAAGCAATTATCTTGAGAAGAGGTTCCCTCTTTAAAAAGGGTGTTAGAAATACAAAGGAGTGGTGTAAAGAGAGAAACTGAATGTGGTGGAGTCTAGTTCAATTGATTAGAGGGAAAGAATAGTAATAGATACAGAGAATCGGGTAAAGCTGACATTGCATGAAACGCGGAGGAATTATCTTAGGACAAGTTGGCATTTATGCTTATAAAATTAAAGGCCTCATTTGTGTTTTTATTCTTCTGTAATTTTCTTGAAGTGTCAGATATTTAAGTACGATTTTGAGGAATTAAATGCATCTTTCATTTTATGATAGCTTTTTGTTTATTGTAGAGTTTAGTGGACACCTATTGTCACAAAGCTGACACCTGTTCCGCGAACCTCTTTGTGGCTTGCTTGTGTGAGTCCCCGTTTTGGATCGTACATGTAACGAAACAGTGGAAAAATGATACATACGCCAAGGTTTGAGAACAGAAAATTATATTGTACATGTGGCTTCTTCTTGATAAAGCATACATACACATTTAAATAGAAATCAAGATAAACAATTACATAGCATTTGGCCAAGGTGCAAATTCCGGAAACCTACTGTATATGCTTCCTGAGCTTTCAGAGAATTTCAGTATTCCTTTGTTTGCAATCTACTCTCCCTACTACTGTGTCGCTAAACAGATTCTTGAATATATTCTTTTGTTAGCCTTGAACAAAAGATTATGTCACATTTGCTCCTGTGGGCACTAATTTACATAGAGTTGTATCCAGCATTTGGCGCAAAAAATACTTCTTGCTTACTTCACTTGCTGATTAATTCGTGCAAGGTAGCTTGAGTTTCAGCTACGCCATAACCTGGTCAATTTTGGACCATACCTTCACCAATACCAAATGGCGCGAAATTATATTTCTTAGTGTTGGTGACCTCACTGCTATTGCTACCAATGCCCCCTGTTGACTTTTGAGACGGTTTTGTACAAGAAGCTGAAATCTTCAAAATGGAATCCTCAAAGCCTTCAACCCAGTGTGGACAAGATGGTACCCAATACGGCAAAAGAACCATGTTGGTAAATAAACTTAACGGAAATTTTTAATACGATCCCTTACATAAAATTATCACTACTTGCAATCTCATCAATTTTCTTATTATGAGTCAGAAACACCACCATGTAATTTATTAGACTGCCGTTATTCTAATGGAACCATCCTTGCACCTCTTTATTCTACTCCCCTTCCCCCTCCCCCCAGTATCCACTTTCAAGAAAATATGATTATCAAACGATCTTCGAAATAATACATCATTCCTGTCAGATATAATTCTACAATATTCAGTTAATCACACTATTTACATATATAGGTTATACGATATCCTAAATACATCATTATGACCAGTCAAATAATATATATTTTTATCAGCAATTTTGACTATATCCACATACAACTTTGATCGTTTTTTCATTGATGAATGCTGATACCGATACCCAATAATTGAAATACCAACATGTATGTAACTTGACAAAATTTAAGCAGCATGACATTAACTATGATTATAGATACGCTCCCCCTTCCCCAGTTCAAGCGTTAAAGAAACACCGTCGCCACTGCCTAACGACCCATAAACTATTGATTAATTCTCCCCTTTTTAAATGACTTAGTTTGTCTCAATTTAGACACAATATGTCCCCTTATATTTCTATACGTTACTATGAAGAAAATAGTGAAAATTTGAAGCAGCTTACACGAAACAAGACCATTCCTGGTTCCCAAGTAAAACTCTCCTTTAACAAACACTTCAATATTATACTCCTGAAATCAATCCTGTCACCATAGCTTGTCCCACGAAGGTGTCGGCACAAAATGTTGACAAACTTAGATTTCTTCAGGATCTTCAAGTTTACATTGTATGTTGGAGACCCTTGGAGGACCTGGGCACAGTTTTTAGGCCCACCACTTAGCAGAGATGTTTATCCCGAAATGACAAAACATCCACGGACCTAAGGTTAAGGTAGCACTAAGATCCTCATTTGCATAAGTATACCTGTAACATTCCTATTATCAAATTATAGAATAGGGAAGAAGCTGTCCAAGCGGAGCGACTTATTAATAGGCAAAAGCAAGAATTTTGGAATGCAATCCAGCTTTGCAACACCTAGCAATAAACCTTCATTATTTTCTGTAAATGATTTTAGTTCAAAATGACAAACCAATTTACTACATTTTTCGAAAATTATTCTTTTTCTTGTATGCAAAACAATATACAAACAGGTTTTATCACTGGAGTGTCAAATTTTTGACAGAAGGCCCTATAGAGAGTTTTAATCACGTGACTCCAACTCAAGTGGACTCCATTTTGCAGGGCAGCGGCGTGGCGTTTCACGAGTTTTCACACAGCTCAGTCACATCACACGTAAAACAAACATAGTACATGCTAACCTATTAGTACCAGTTCGGCGAATTTAAGTGATTGCAGTTTTTTGCTCGCTTCCGATTATACTTCATATTTTACTTAAGGTTTATATTTTCACCGAGTATTCGAAGAGTAACTTTAACATTAACGCTTTTTTTATATTTTCACCGGGTATATGAAGAGTAACTTTAACGTTAACGCAATCTGATTGTTCGTTATACTCTGAAAAAGCCTACGTACCTGATGCTCACTCAGTGCAAATCCTAGTGTGTAACTTGGCCTACCGTAGGTTGAAAGCCGTTGTATCGTACAGCAGAAACCCACGGCGTCGATCAGGATCAGATGGAAATCGAGAAAATGTCCTTTTATTTCCCCGCACACAGATATATTAGTGCAACCAACGGCACAGCAAGATTCCAGCATAATTATCTTACAAAAATGATCTTACATAACAACATGCAAACGTATGTAAGTCTAATCAAGTGTACAGCAGACGACAATGATTTTTACCGAAATAATGGCGATATAAACAAAGTCACGTGACCCCGTGTCAGCTGAAAGCCTAGCTAATTTTGTTTTAATACACATGCTAAACTCACAATGTGTTGCAGATTTTGCATTACAATGTTATTTTCATGCCCAAAATGTACACAACATCAGTTTGCATGGGGGTTAGGGGACATTTTGATCCTTGCCACATCACAAGAAGTGCAGTGGCTCGGCAGTAAATAGTGCAACTTGTATTCCAAAAGTACTGGGTTTGATTCCAGCCCCAATGCCTGCATTTTAGTCCTTGAACAAAACAAAATTCTTCCTTTTCCTTTAGTCCACTCGGCTTTGAAATGAGCATCAGCATTGCTGGGAGTTAACCTGCAATGGGCTTGTATTCTGCCCAGGGCTCATTTACTTGCATCACAGACATCAGGGATATGCTACTGCCTTCAAGGCCTTCATAGCCTGGGAGAAGAATTTCAACTTTTTGTTAACAACACAAGAGTAATACCTTTTAGAATTGCAAGGGATTTTTTTTATATTTTGTTGAAATTCATTGCAGCAATAACTTGAATGGATGTGGTAGATTTTTATGTTAAATTATTCAAAATGTGGCAAACACCTGCAAACACATTCATATTCACTTGGTTGCATTCGTGACCCGAGGTCATTAGACCGCATAGTAACCGACCGCGCGCCGCTGGAGTGAAAACAAAGCGATCAGCTGTGTTTGTTTACATATCATATGCAATATGTAGCATTTCAGTATTTTTTGCTGTGGTCGGATTCGACGTAATCGTGTACGAGCTCAGTACGGTTTTGCCAAGTTGAGAGGGGAAACTTTATCATTACAGTCAATAGCATATTTTTTTTATGAATATTTGTGTCGCCTCGGCCAGTCAGCGAAAAATTTTGGTACTCATGTATGTTGGAAACTTTTCTAATACATCATATTTGAAGAAAAAGTAATTATGTTCAGTATTTGTTAAAAAATTACAAAATATGTTTTTCTCCCATTGACTGCAATGATAAATGACTGTTTGTTTTCCCCTTTGACTGAAGTTTGAGATCGTCAAAAGAGGTATTGTTACGTCGCCGTGCACCACAACAATCCCGAATGTCCGACCTCTATAATACGGAGTTACCATTCGCCGTAACGCCAGTGCACCACAACTGGGTTATTGAAGGCCGTGGACATTGTTACTATCATAACCTAATACGCAGGCGACGACCCGGTCATTGTAATTGTGTGTTCACTCGTCGCCGTAACGCACAAAGTTTTGTTTTCACTCCAGTAAATAGTCTTCTCCCGGAAGTAAAGTGGCACCAACCAAGTGAATAGACTGAGATCAACTGATCAAGGTATATAGAGGCAACATTAGCTAAATTGCGTTGAAAACCATCATCAATTGAACGTTAACCATTTTACAGTGTTTTAAATCTCATACATCAATTTGCATACTTTATGCAAATTTGTGATGTATTACAGGGCACCCTTGATATTTTCTTCTGTAAAACCTTGGTATTTTAAAATATTTAATTAAATTGTTTTGAAGATTATGACCAAAATTATTCGAGTCTTTGCCCTGCCTTCATTAAAATTCTAGCAGGAATAAGAATTTCCCATGCATCATTGTCAAATTCAAACTATTCTGCTCACTGGCAGATTTTGAACTCTCCATCAACATGTTTTTAACAGATGTTTATAAAATGTACGTACTTTGATCTGGAAATCGTATCAATATCTCAAGCGTATGTAAAGTTCAAGAATGCTAGGCTCGATAAATTCAACGGTCCATATGTATCTGACAACATATATGTTCATGTGGATTTCAAAGAATTGTACTGTTTGATGAATTTTATAGATGTGCTCTTACGTCTGTACATAAAATTTGCATTTTTTTTCAACTTGATATTTTTTGCAAGGGAAGTAAATTTGATTTGACCGAAAAAGTGAGGAAGAGAAGGGGGAACACTGGTATTTCATCATTTCCATGTCCCCCTCTCATTCTGGTGCCACTGGGTGACCCTGGGCAGGGATAAGCCATTTGTTGGAAGAGCAAACCTCACCAACTAAAAATATATATATATATATATATATATATATATATATATATATATATATATATATATATATATATATATATATATATATATATATATATATATATTTATATATATATATATATATATATATATATATATATATATATATATATATATATATATATATATATATATATATATATATATATATATATATATATTTATATATTATTAACAAAACTGTCGTGTAACAAAATGTCTTGAAGAATTTCATCTATGCAATGACCGACAAGTAAAATGTTGATTGTATATTAAAATGTAGTTTGACTGTTGGAAATACTGAATGGATGGAGGTTCAGCAGTAAGGGTGGGAGTGAGGGGGGGTACAACTTATGAAAATTATTCGGGGTAATTGTTTCTTTTTGTTTTCCTTGTTAATATTAACTGTTTCTTGCATTTTTCTTTCGAATATTCAATCTTTCATTTGAGTAGGTATTCAGTTTTTGTCATTTTTGTTAAATTCATAATATCTTTTATAATCAGAAAACAAGTTGGTGATATTAACCGAACACTATATGTGAGAGAGTGAATTATAAGAAGGACATAACTTCATATCAAGTGGCTCTGGTTTTTATATTTGATTATTGAGTCTACAAAGAAATAATCTCATAGAGACGGGTGTTGGGGTGGGGATGGAAGGGTGTTGGGAAAGGAGGGGGGGGGGTATGAACCTTTGCATACCCCATACTAGCTATGGGCCTCCCCTTCACACAATCTCCATATCATAATCATACCTCTTTCTCCCTAGGCTACCTTGTATGAAAAACATAACATAAACAAACTCAAACTTTACCCCATAACTGAACTAAAAAAGTCAATTTCTTGAGAATTGGAATTAAGAATTCTGGTTAAAGGAAAAAGTATCAACATTTCTTCATAACGCTACCCTGAAAATAGGCTCTGTTTTTTTTAATTCTGTGCAATAATGAAAAAAAAAAAAAAAATCTTATCCAATTCATAGAAAGGTTTTTCACAGTATAATAAATCATGACATGAAATGAAGGTGGAATTGGAAAGTTCAAACGATAAATCCTCTTCAAAGTTGATTAATACTCTAACTTCATATGCCCTACGTATTGATTCAGTTCAGAAGTGCCGTACATGTAACAGTACATTCATCCCTGAAACTTAAAATTTTCCAATGAATATGATAAGCGCTAGAAACAGATGAAACGTTTGGAAATATGATTTATGGCCCACGGAAAGCCAGAATAACACATTTTGAAATTTTGTAGGTCACCTAGAAAAACTCTTGACACAAAGATATATGTGTTATGCTCCGTTGACAATCCATGTGCTTTGCACTGACATTGACGAGTTTTCAAGAGAAGCGATTCTTCAGTTCTCAGACAGATTTGATATATTAAGCAGGTGGATGCATCTAAAGGCTTCCACAAAGTACACCAAAGTAGTAGATTTTCTTTAAAATTTTTACTGATATAAGTGCAAAAATTGCACTGGTGAATTAAGTTTCCATCAAAAGTTGCTGCTAATCAGGAAACAACCTTCAGTTTCAAGAGATTTCCTTCATTTTCGAATATTTCCTTCATTTTGGGGAATTTTTTTTTTCCGAAAATTTTGGCCAGTTTTCGGGGAGTTTTTTGCCAATTTTCTGGAAATTTTACTAAAATATATCCATTTCACCTCCCAACCGAGCAGAAAACATACAACCGGGAAGGTGAAATCCGCTCAGGGGGGAAGCTTGGTCACCCGCTTCCTACGCCTCTGGGGAGGAGTAAATTAATGGAAGTTACAGCACAAAGCTTTCCCATTGCACATTATAGTTCAAAATAATGAATTTCATGGATTAATTGAAAATATTTCCTTCACAATGGGTATGAGCCATGCCTTTATTTTGCATATGTACTGGTGGGCCTTTCAGTTGGCCCACCACTTTTTCATAAAATTGTGGTATCGGTGGGCTAGAAAGATCGTGTCAAAGGTGAACAAAAGTTGAGAGGAGATAGTGAGGTGAGTAGAGGTAAAGTAGGGCAAAAGGAAAATATTTTTTGAGGTGAGTTATTGTGTAAAGCATAATTGAAAAGGTTGATGATAGTAAATAAGATTTATTAGGAATTTTCTAATCATTAATTTGGAGGGGAAAATGTACTTTTCATATTCTTAATAAAATATACAACCAGAATCAAAAGGTTTTGTGGTTCCGATGCATTTTTCATGCTGATTGATTTTGCATAACTGTTATGCCATTGCATATCATGAAATATTTGAGATATCGTGTTTGCAAGCTCTTTCAGCAAAATCATATTAAGCCCCGCCAATTTTGCTTATTGATGAGATTCAATGTTTTTATAAAATAAACACGCACAAACTATAGCTAAAATTTTAATATGAAACAAAACAGACATGTGATTGTTGAAATATGAGCATTTCAAGATTTTGACATTAAGCCCCGCCTACTAATTAATATGCATGATATCGTCACCAAACACAATAGGGCACATCTGCAAACCATGGGCTATCTGTTTATAAAATGTGAATTGAAACCCAGTTTACCGTTTTTTGGATACCATGCTTACAAGCTCTTTTCAACAAAATCATGTTAACTATGCATATGAATGGCAAACATACTACAAATTATTTAATTTTGTAGTTTCTGTTATAAACATCCTGCCATATTTTGTCAGTTTACATACTCCCATTATTTGAGAAGCCATTTATCATGTTTACAATTTTCCATGAGAAATCTTTTCTGATCCTTCATGGAACTGTGGTTTATATATCGGTCAAGGGGTTATTCCTTGGTTAACATAATGGTATTGTTTGTTAGTGCCTGACAACTTCATGATATCAATCACCTTCACTTCAGTTAGGGGACGCGTCAAGAAGGCTTTATGCGACCGTCACCCGACCGACGGTAGACCAGTCGCGGACGGTGTCTCACCCAAAAATAGCACAGAGTCCTACTGAATCAACGTCAACACAAAAAACAAGCGTCCACTCATTCACTCCTAGTTTGTCTACACTGAGTACAATGTGTTTGGGCTTTCTGTGTTTGGGCTTTTTGTGTTTGGGCTTTCTGTGTTTGGGCTTTCTGTGTTTGGGCTTTCTGTGTTTGGGCTTTCTGTGTTTGGGCTTTCTGTGTTTGGGCTTTCTGTGTTTGGGCTTTCTGTGTTTGGGCTTTCTGTGTTTGGGATTTCTGTGTTTGGGCTTTCTGTGTTTGGGCTTTCTGTGTTTGGGCTTTCTGTGTTTGGGATTTCTGTAGAGGCATGTACTTAAAGCTACACACACACACCCACACACACACACACACACATATATATATATATATATATATATATATATATATATATATATATATATATATATATATATACACACACATATATATATATATATATATATATGTTTATATTTATATATATATATATATATATATATATATATATATATATATATATATATATATATATATATATATATATATATATATATATACATATATGTATATATGTGTATATATATATATATATATATATATATATATATATATATATATACACATACATACATACATACATACATACATACATACATATCTATATATATATATATATATATATATATATATATATATATATATATATATATATATATATATATATATATATATATATATATATATATATATATATATATAGATATATTCATATATATATATATATATATATATATATATATATATATATTTATATATATATATATATATATATATATATTTATATATATATATATATATATATATATATATATATATATATATATATATATATATATATATATATATATATATATATATATATATATATATATATATACAAATATATATATATATATATATATATATATATATATATATATATATATATATATATATATATATATATATATATATATATATATATATATATATATCGCATAAAATATTATAAACCTGCAGATCGTGATCGTTGCTGATTCTGTACCTCTTCACCCTCCCAATAGTCCTATTTGTTTTAATACCAATCATTATCTACATTAATTTAATTACTCCTTTTTTCACAGAGCATGTAAATACATTTTTAAAAGCATTTGTTGTGTTTTCCTACCAAGAGTTATTAATAAATTAGTTTGTGGTGTATTTTTTCTCTCCATAAAGTTTATTTCAGTACAGCCTTAAAAAGACAAGAAAAAACAAGACTTCAATTCATCTTCAATATAATTTCTTCCAATGATGATAATAATAATAATGATGATGATGATGGTGGTGGTGGTGGTGGTGGTGGTGATAATGATGGTGATGGTGACGATGGTGATGGTAGTGGTGATGATGACGATGACGATGACAAGAGTAATAACAATAATAATACTAATACTAATACTAATAATACTGATAATGATAATGATATAATGATATAATGATAATGATAGTAATAATGATAATGATAATGATAATAATAATGATAATGATAATAATAATAATAATAATAATAATAATAATAATAATAATAATAATAATAATAATAATAATAATAATAATAATAATAATAATAATAATGATAATAATATGTTTGTTTCTAACCTAATTCATAGGCCTAAATAAAATAATCTCAAGGGGCGGGAAATAAATCTCCAATTTTTATCATAAAACACACATCGAAATGCGTAAAACGGCATATCCTTACCCATACAGTAGGTGAATGGGGGGGGGGAGGAGGGGGGGATTAATTTTTTAGATATCTTTTTGGTCCCTCTTATTCTATCTTCGCATGTAGGCTCACATGTATGTCAAAAATACTGCTTTACGACAATGGGTTCCTCGCCAAGTATATAGAAATACCGTGTACAAAATGAATTTCATTGTAAGTGGCAATGCGGGAGCAAAGTCACAAAATCAAATTTTCTTACCGAAATCGGGTGGAAATACCATAAAATACACTAAGATACAAACAATTCATCATAAAAAATACACATGAAAAAAAAAGTGGAGTTACATCACTCCTCCCCCTACCCCCCTTCCCAACCTCCCATTGCATTCCCGTGTTGAGTAAATTTATTAAGGGATATTCCCTCCCCGAAACTGACATTTACTGTTTTGTACATCTTTTGGATATTACAGCCCCCCCCCACCTTTATTCCCTACACCCCAGCCATATTTTCTCATTTGGAGAGTGGAGAACATAGCCTCTTATCAAAAAGTGTGGGGGGGGGGAGGCAAATTTTCCCAAAATGTACTGGATTTTTACAATCCTGCTGAAATAGGGGAGGTGGCAGAGGAACAAAAGTGAGGGGACCCATAGGAGTTGCGGCCCTGCACCCTGTTAATTGACTTTACATCAAACAATCTTTTGAATAAAAATATCAAGCATTCCCCTAGGATACAGAAAAAGTGGAGCTACACCCCCTCCCTCCCTGCAAGTTCCCGTGTTAAGGAATTTATTCGGGGATATATCCCCTCACCCCGAAAGTGACATTTATAAAATTAATAAATCTTCTGGATATTACCCCTCTGTTAATTGACTTTACACCAAACATCTCTTTTAAATGAAAATATTAAGCATTTTCCCGCGATGTAATGGCAATTCCCCATGTCCTGCAAGCGCGTAATGAAACAAGTCCAGGTACTGCAGGGCTGCAGTATTAGAAATGGTCCTAAATATTCATACGCTTCCATATAGGCTTAGGGACCTGGGGTGATGATAACATTGAACCTCTTTAGTCAACTCTGCTGAGGGTAAGTTATTATAATCTAAGGCGATGTCAATCAGCATTAATTATTAATTCTTGTTTTGTTGATATACTCATAGAGAATAAGAATCATTTAATAATGAATACTTGCTTCTACCGTTCAAATATCTGAATATGGGGAATTTCAAAAGGACTCGCATGTTCACTGAGCAATGTTAACACCGCAGTACGCATCGCGGTATCACCATGTGGTAACTTAAATGTGGTTACGAAAATCGTAACAATGTGTTCTTGGGTTGTTTCATAAATGCCAGGGTTTAACTATGCGACAAGGGTTTTCCCTCAAATGTATTCGTGTATCAATGGAGCTGCCCATGAAAGAGGAGCTGCCCAGAGAGTCGATGCCAGTCGCGATGGATGGGGGCGTGAATGCCCGTTTTTAGATCATAGTCTTTCTGTGTTTCCATGGCGCAATTCTTATATAATTTGCTATAGGCCTACATATAGGTCTATTTCAACATTTATTTTGTCTTGCATATATTCTTCATTTAAAATGAATTCAGATGAGTATAGCTCCTTATAGAAAAAGAAAGGGAAAAAAAAAAAAAAAAGAGTCCAAATATTCTTGTGTGTTCGCCCTTCGTGGAAATTTTAGATTCATACGTGGAATGCACTTGGAAAGAATAATATCCTGAAATAAACATAGGAAGATGTAAAAAGAGCCAGATGGGGAAAGCTGAAGAGTGATAATACTTGTGACTGGTGGAGTGGAAGAAAAAGGTTCCTGAATGACAGACAGGCTTGACAGCAGGTAGTTGGAAGAACCTGGCGGTGCGACCTGACCTGTAATCGATCATCAACTTACACCATTAGTTGTCACCAAGTCGTTTGATTTGATTACAAATTTTTATAAAGAAACCTTCGAATAATTCCAAAAGATTTCACCTGGATCCTAAAATTAGTGGTATTATCATATATCAAAATGAACCATAATCGGTAAGTCTAATTCTAGTTATGCTTGGTCAAAGGAAGCAGTCACGTGACTCGATCTTTGGCAAGATCACGTTCTGGAAAACAGTTACACCGTTTCCCAAGAACATAAGTCGCATACCCTGACCGTAAGATCTAGACCATGGGCCATAAGCTCAAAAGTGGTTTAGTTTTTGAGTTCCGTAGTCCCCGCCAGGGAAGTACTTACAACCTTTGTACACATTTAATGAATATCATTCTAAAACAATATCCACATGTTCTTAAGTCCGAAAGTTGCACACTTATGAAAAATGTGGGGAAAAGATTGAAAATTGCAGTTTTGGTTGCTATGTCAATATTTCCCCTACTCTGGATTGCGTAATATAATACCAGCTCCCACCTAAAAGTTATATCTATTCATACAGAAAGTGATACATCTCTTGTGTACTTGATGGATTCCATCGACGATGCGCTAGCGGCAGTGTCTTCATGTGTTAGAAATCTCTTCGAACTCCATGGATATAGTATGCATTTTATGACTGAAAACAGCCAGAATTTTCATGTTTTAATTGCATTTGTTCCCAAAACATTGAGATTTTGTTATTATTAAATTGCAATACATATAAACCCCATTCGTTCTTGAGAAAAACTGCTTTGGTATAAATCTTGTGGGACTAAACTATATCAAACAATAATATTGTCCTGTTACTCATCTGAGAAAACTTTCGACTTGGCCCAGATTTTTGTTAGCATACATAAAGAATACCAACCCCGCCTCCGCCGACCTTGTTTGCGTTACAAGGTAACAGATTTTAAGATAATAATTTTGTTGGCAAACCAAACCTACGTTTTTGTAACCTGATTACGATTGGGTCGAGCTAGGGGAATTGTTTATCAATAATCGCTGTATATATCTGTATAGAGTGAATATTTCTGGAAGAATATTACTGGAAGTACAGTAGTCCTATATTGTACTTTGAGTTTCTGACTTAATTCATTCTATACCCACCCAACTTTCGGCAGGAACATATCGCCCTCACCAATACCAGTGGGAGAAAGGACCGAGCACTCAAGTTCTCATAGGCGCAGATCACGGGTCAAGGGAATGATCACCACCCTCCACACACACATATTACATTTGCAAATTTCGTCCGAATTTACTAGTGAACGATTGACCTTAGAACATGGAAACTTTCAAATTCGACCGAATATTAAGCTTTTATTTGACTCTCAAACGATTGTATGTATCGTACGTCTTCTGGGCGAAAAATTTTGAATGCTCATTTTGTTTATTTTCATAACATACTTATTTCGAGGTTTGGAAATTTCGTCAAATTAAATCTATCACGGATTTTTAAAATATTTTTGGGGATAAATTCCGTCCGAATCTAAGCCCTTATTTGGCTCTCAAATTGCTTCAATCGTATATTGCTTCCTCGAATTTCGTCCCGGCGCCCCCACCGTCCAGGAAGAAATTTGGAATACTTTATTTTGCTTGTATACAATTCATTATCACCAAAATCTAAGCTAAATTGTGATTGATTTAAGTGTTTAAGCCTATTGCCATTTCGGCATAATTAATATTTTACATCCAGTCAAATTGTCGGAAAATTCACATTTCATTTCATGGATATACAAAGTCCATGGTTTGTTTGTTTGATGAGGTCTTAACGGCACCACGACAACGAGGGTCAAATTGTGCCTGAGAGGTCAGATCATTTTAGAGGTAGTAAGGAAAGAGACCAGGGGGAGAATGAGAGAAATTTAAGAACAAAAGCCAGAAAGCTGTGATCGAGAGAGGAGGTGCATGGGTAAAACAAAAACAAAGTAGAGAGGGGGTGGAAGAGGAGAATTAAATATGGTTGTAGAGGGATGCAATGCTGAAGGAAGGAGATTATTTTATCTGGAGGATTTTCTGGAAGAACTCAGCAATTGAGTTGTGGGGAGCGAGGGAAGCTCTGGGAAGGTTGTACAGGGGGCAAGCAAGGAGAACGTGTTGGATTGTGAGGATGCAGTGGCAATTGTTACAGAGGGGTTGGGGGAACCAATAAGGAGGTGGGAGTGAGTGAGGTGGGTGTGACCAATTCTAAGACGGGTAATATGAACGTTGTCGATACGAGAAAGGTTGTTGATGGTGGATTTGATCGGGATTGTGGGCTGGATAACATGGAGTTTGTTATCAATTTGGAAGTTCCATAAGGTTTGCCAGCGGTCACGAACAAGAGAAGCGATAAGCGGTTTGATGTCAGAGAGGGTTTTGGGAAAAGGGGAAGGGAGGAGGTTAAGGGCAAGCTTAGCGGCTGTATCAGCCCTGTCATTGCCAGGGATGCCAACATGGCTGGATATCCAGAAGAAAAGAACACTTTTCCTGCAGAGGGTGGGAGAAAAGAGTTTCCGGAGGAGGAGGTGGCAGGTGAGGTTATCCCATTTAAGATTGAGTAATGAAGTACTGTAAGAACAGCCTTTGAGTCAGAGAGAATGGCAAAGTGACTAAGAGGAGAGTACTCGATAAAGTTGAGGGCGAGGAGAATGGCCTTAGCCTCGGCTGAAAAGATGGATGAGTGGTCAGGAAGTCTGCTACTGAGGGTGATGTCTTGGATGATGGCAGCAGCAGCTGTCTTGTTGCCTTCCTTGGAGCCATCAGTATAGATGGAGGTGTAATTTGAGAGTTGGTCTTTGATTTGGTTGTGGAGATTGATGAAGAGGTTAGGGTGAGTTTGAGTTTTGTTATAAGTGGAGAGGTCTAGGTGGACAGAAGGAAGGGGGGGGTGGCCCAAGGAGGAAAAGTGGGCCAGGAGTAGGTGCCGAGAGTGGCGGGGTTGATGCCAAGTTGAAAGAGGTCTGATTTAATGCGTAAGCTGAAGGGAGGCGATAGGGTTTGTGTCCTATCAAAGAGGGAGGAGAAATTGGGGTACCTAATGAGCTTGTAAACAGGGTTCTGGGTGTTGGTGAGGACTCTAAAAGCATAGGAGAGGCTAAGCTTTTTACATCTAATAAAAAGGGGGGTTCGTTGGCTTCAACATGAAGGCTAGTGATTGAGGAGGTCCTGTAGGCTCCTAGACAAAGCCTGAGGGCTTCATTTTGGATGGTGTTAATGTTGTTGAGGTATGAGTTGTGAGCGACACAGTAAACAATATTGCCATAGTCAAGCTTGGAACGAATGGTGAGCCTGAAAATTTTGAGGAGAGCATGGTGATTCTTCATTGGGATAACACCTTTGGGAATTAAAACAAATTATAAGACGTTACATTCGTGCTCTTGCCCAACAAAGCCCTCCCACCCCCAAATCCCCCCCCCCCCCGCGTCATTCTTCCCCTACGGCCACCAAGCCTGGATCTTTTTTGTGTTTTTTTGTTGAGAATTTCGGAATCCAAAGTTTCGCCCCCTTCCACCATTTTCTAAACAAGACCCTGCGCCTCTGAAAAGTTCTCTTAAGTTGACATGCAGAAGAAAACAATTTTTTCAAAATATATTGCATGGCATTTGGAGGTAGGATATAAGCCGCAAAACAAACGGAGCTTCACGATCTCGAATGTCCGAGTGTGAACGAAATCTTATAGACTTGGTTCCATTATAGAAAACACATCAAATAACAAATCGAAATTCAATATAACATGCATGGTAGGATAAATATGACGAAAATAAAAACAAAACAAGCAGAATTCTGCCTAAAATTATACGAAATTAAATCAAGGAACAGAACTGAAAACAATTCATTAAAATTGAATAATTCAAACATCCGAAAATTTAACAAGCGGGAAAGTCCAACAAAACAAAGCAATTCCTTCGATCTTTGTTTTTTCTTAAAGTTAAAGATTGAAGGAAATAGAATATAAAAATTAGTAAAGCAATTCAAAAGTTCAACTTAATCAAGTAATAAAGGAACAAACAATAAAAAAGAACGATGTGGAAACATTAATCATCCAGACATCTATATAATTGCAATTTACAGAATATGAAGTTTAATTGAGGGCAGGAGCCAATGTAAAAAATTCAAACTTGAGTATATAGACTCATGGATATAAAACAAGGCTGAAGCATCCACCCAAACATTGATTTTTGACTTTCACGTCATGTTTTGAATATAATTAATTTAATAAGTTCTTGATATTTTTCAATTTCTAATATAATCCACCTAAAGATCTGATAGTGTATGGGGTGGGGTGTGTGTGGGGAGGGGGTGTTAGAAATGCATCTTTTATTTATTTTTGAATATTGAGAAGCTGGATATACAAATAATTCATAAATAATGATGATTCAACGTAAATATCATTTAAAGGATCTTTAATTAAATTGCTTGACGGAGAAGGAAAATGGGCGGGGTTTATTTCCTTTAAAATTAATTTCTTATGTGTGAAGAAAACGTGCTATTTGGGCGAGTTCATTCAAATCAAATCGAAATGGCTGAATGGGAGTCACTTCTTTACAAGTAACTAGAACAGTAGAAGATTTTAAATAAAAAGGCCATGTAGAGGTTTTTTTCTTTTTCTTCGGGGGAATTTATTGTTTACAATATTCTCACTGACCTATTTAGTTTTCATTTAAACCCCAAGTCGTACCCTAACATTTTACATCCGCTCCTTCAAATGACGCAAGTCTAAAAATTCAAGTTCACGTATGATGTAAAATTACATAACGAGCAAGAGTCCCTCGACCCTGTAGGATTTTTACACCCAGCACTTTCTTTGCATTGAAACTGTTAATTCATAGGGAGTCAGCTATGTCAAAAAAAAAGATCTACTTTTATTTCGCCCTAATTCTACTCACAGGTGTTCACAGCGTTAGGGCAACCTATATACTTACTACACAAGTATATACTTATTACATAAGTATATATGTAATAAGTATATGCCATATGACAACCTATATACTTGTTACATAAGTATATAGGTTGCCATATGGTAACCTATAAATTTATGTAATAAGTATATAGGTTGCCATATGGCAATCTATATATTTGTGTAATAAGTATATAGGTTGCCATATAAGTACAAAGGTTGCCATAACGCTAGGAACACCTGTGATTCTACTAGGACTTAAAACAGTTAAAGAACTTTGTGTAAACTAAATAAAGAGGTATACTCATTGCAAATACTGATTTATCGTCATTGATGCATCATTGGAAAGAGTGAAGAGCACATTCTGCATAGAAGAAAGTGTTTTATAAAGACTGAAAAATGCCATAATTTGAAGGGTAATTTACGGGGTGATTTCGTTATCGTCGTCACGGTATTTCTAATTCAATTTCTTGTTGTGAGAGGGGTCTAACAGCCCAAAGCTGCATCTGTATGGCTGAAACAAGCACAAAATAATAACTTTTGTCTTACAAAACTTTTAGAACCTGAAGTTGCATTTCTTTCTCACAATGTCTGCAACTTATACCCGCAATCTGAATGAGTTGTTATGTGGGGATGGGGGTGGGGGTCAGGGGAGGGGGGGGGGGGGAGGGGGTGCTACCCACTCATGGAATAAATTGCAAGCACTGTCTCCCGATTTGTATTGATACTACAAAAACAATATAGGCGGGACTTATTTCTTCTGAAGTGTTGTCTATGTTTTGTATCTTCGTGCGATTTGTATAATCCCTACAAACACACTTTCGGTGGGTAAAGTGCAGTGGCGGCGATAGGATTTTGGTCTAATGGGGGCGGGGAAAAAGCCTATATATAGGATATATCTATATATCGGACAAAATATGTAATTTTACACAATTTTCTGGCGGGCATGTGGAGGGAGAAAGCGATTTCGTCCCCCTACCCTCCACCTCGTAGAGCCGCCGTAGGTAAAGTGATGGCAATGTAGCGATTGCAATCCCTCCCGAATGATTTTAAAACTTATTTTTTAAATTAAAATTTGAAGTTGTTCTAAATAGTGAAACGTAAAAGTAGCATTGACTTAGATGAGACTGATACAAACATTTTATATCACAACCTTCTTAAGCAATACATTGCTGTAATGTAAAAGTTCACGTTACGTCACGAATAAATATTTTCAGCACTACGTGTGGAAACACGTGGATTTTAAGGAGCCTGTATTTCGAAGAAGGGCAGCTTCTAATGCCAACTCCCTGGTTGAATTAACTCAGAATATCACCGACAAAATATCAGGGGCTTGGGTATACTGTACATTTGATTTGAAGTAAAAAGATATAATTTCATTTGAAAGATATAATGCAAACCAGGCTGAGGTAAACTGAATGAAAGTATTGTGAACACCACATCTGTTCCTCGTTAATATGGGATGAAGTAGGCCTAAGGCTTATGAGTGATTATGAAAGCAGAGGATATTGCAGGTAAAATACGACCTTCATTTCAAACTCATAACAACACTTTTGAACTTAGAATGCATGTGTATTTTTTCAAAGATACATTATTTCGTGAAACTTTATTTCTCCCGCGATAAATGTACTTATCATACATCATACAGTGATTTACCATGCATGCACACTATATGAATCCAACGGCCATGCTGCCCATAGTTGAAAAGGAAAACATCCGAATGTATGCTTCTTTGAAAACAAAAATCAATAAATTCCTCCGTGAACGAACTTCTTTTTAAGGTCTTTGTCGTGATGAAAACTTATTGTTACGTCATATCTAACCACTGAGGCGTATCGTACTATACGTGTATACAAGAAAGTTAGTGTGCGTGAAGTGTATAGCATTTGAACAGGGAGTTGCAAATGGCAACTCCCTGATTTGAACTTGTCGTGTTGGTAAACATAACAAGTTGTGCGTTGTGTTTGGTTGCGTCGGCGACGGGACATGCCTTCGTCGTACTGTCCTTAAGTTACGGTGTTTACAAGCTCTTTTCAGCAAAATCATATTAAGCCCCGCCCACTACGCATGTTAATGAAAATCAACGTTGTTCATACCAGCTAACAACATATTTATACCACATATCAAACAAAGCGGAGGTAATTGTTTAAGTATAAGCACTTTTTTAAGATTTCAAAATTAAGCCCTGCCTACTTATTAATATGCATGACATCATCATTAAATCAATAGGGCACATCTACAGACCATGGACTATCTGTGTACCACATATGACAAAATCAGAATATAGATCTTCAGATATTGTGCTTACAAGTTCTTTTCTGCTAAATCATATTAAGCTCCCTCCACTAAGCATAATAATGATATTAAACAATTTCATACAATGAAAACATACACACTGGCTAACAACATAATTATACTGAATATGAAACAAATCAGACATGTGATTGTCAAAATACTAAGAGTATTCAAGATTTTGTATATCAAGCCCCACCTACTTCTTAATATGCATATCATTACCAAAAACAATAGGGCACATCTACAGACCATGGGCTATCTGTGTACCAAATATGACATGAATCCAGTTTACCATCCTTGAGATACCATGCTTACAAGATCTTTTCAACAAAATCATGTTAAGCCCTGCCCACTATGCATATGAATGAAATTCAACATTTTTGTACAATGAACATGTACACACCAGCTGACAGCATAGTTACAATCAATATGAAACAAAGCAGACATACGGCTGTAAAAATATGAGCATTCAAGATATTAGCATTAAGCCCCGCCTACTTATTAATGACATCACCACCAAAAATTATAGGGCACATCTACGGACCATGAGCTATCTGTGTACCACATATGACATGAATTTGGTGTATCCTTCTTGAGATATCGCGGTTACGAGCTTCCTGTCACAGACGCATATACACATACATACATACACACGCCAGCATGACTGCATAGGTTCCTTATGCTACTGGCATCAGAACCAAAAATGGAGTGTCTCCCAGAAGCCGCTTAACACTACTGCTGTACGACGACGACAAGTGAACACACAATTACAATGACGCGGTCATCGCCTTTGGTTATGATAGTAACAATGCTATCACGAAACGCTTAATACGACCCGGACGAGAACACAGGTACGACGTATGGACATACATAACATCGACAACCAAGTCAATGTCCATGGCCTTTGATAACCAGTTGTGGTACACTGGCGTGTCTACCCAACCCAGGCTTGAACCCAGGGCCTTGTGGTCTGTACAGGTATGACAACTGTATGACACCACAGTAGGTAGATGACTACTGCTGTAGGGATTCACTGTCTACATAAGCCATTTTGGCTCACCATGTGGTACGAGTTCATTGTTCTCTTTCACGAGTGAAGTACTTTCCTTAGTGACGTGAATGCACTAGTGTGGTACACCAACCATGAGGAAATTGTCTTTTCTCTTCATTCTTTGATGTGTGTCATGCTCCACTTCACATTCTGTTACATGACATCACATAATGATAATAGCACATTATTGCATCATACAAAAACAAGATGAAGTTTGTCCTTTCAAAATGAATTTCTTTCAATGGTTTATAGCTTAAATGCTTGATCATCTCCACAAGATTTCATCCCAATTGGTGGAAACATTGCAATTTGGAGGGACATGATTTGGAGGAAAGCATGTTGTGCTTACAAGTTTACAACTTGTTTTAGAGTTACTCCTAAAATTATAAATTTCGAATATTTTTCAAGTTGGTTAACTTTTGGGGGTGGGGGAGTAAAATACTACCCCAGTGATTATAACAGAAAGCACCCAACAATTCATCAGAAATAAATGTTCTTGCTGCCATGATTGGTACTGTGCATGTATTCTCCAAGGGAAAGCCCTGGTTGGTTACAGGGGTTGAATTCCCTTGTTGCAATGGGAATATTTCCTTCCTACACCAAGACAGTACTTAATCCACTAAAGAGTGTTTCCCACTAAAAAGTATTGTTGCTCCTCTACGCCAAAAAAGAATTCCCACTTCTCCATGTAAAATTATTTATCCTTTTACACCAGAAAATATTTCCATTCCTCCCCTCAAATGGTACCATCGCTTTCTATTTATTGGATATTACGGGCCCTTTTTTGCACCAATCACGTTGGATTTTATATATATGGTAAACAGATATATGTTAATTGCCAGGCCGTGTTAAATGGACTCACAAATACTTTGTGATTTGCGATAACCTTGTGATTTTGCTTTCGCTCTCATTGAAAAACAAGAAAAAACACATTTTATAGTTTACAAAGTACGGTATTTTTTTTTTTGAATAATCAAATGAAAATGGTCTCAAACTATAGATAATGAATTCAAGTTTTCTATACCATTTGAAATGGAACAAAATATTCAGGGACTGTTTAGTTATAACGTCTGAAGTGCAAAATATGTGCTATTTTTCAGAACGTTTTGCACAGTTAAGGAGATTACCGCACGCGTATGAAACAAACATTCCCATATGCATTAAAAGGTATTTACTCTTTTCCACCAAAAGCTGATTCCCACTCATTTGTGAACTTTGCCCTTTATTTCTGATCTCAAACCGGTTTTCTTTCACAACCCGACACAGTTAAATGAATCTAGCTTTTTATCAAAAATCCTTACCCCCTCCCTCCTCCTCCATCCTCAACCACCCACCTTTATCTCCTTACTCCAATGCATATAGACCAAAAACAAAATGTTCACTAACACCAGTCAAGGTCCCAGATTACATTTTCATAATGCTTAATGACATTGGTTATCATTATTAAGGTCCCATCATTGCTTTGTGAAATCATCCCATTAATTGCTTTACTTCAGATTACAAACCATTGTTTTCTTCCCTGACCCGAACCACTTAAATGTTAAAGGAATATTTCCATGGTTTGTTGTAAAATTTTATTTGAAAGAGCACACTTTTTAAAGCCAATTTGGTACACAAATCAGGTTGATATCGTATTCCATTCAGGAGATATGGATTTTTTAAAGATTTCCCAATTGCATTTTAAAGTTTTTGTACAGTATGATAAATTTGTGTTTGATGATGTCATAAAGCCAATTCCATTGCAAATATTTATGTGTTTCTTTGTTGCTTAATTGATTGTTTCTGTATGATTAGAAACAATTTTCCAAAAGTTATTGAAGTAGGGTATATTCAGCAATGTATATAAATACCTAACTTTCATCAATTTATTTTTCTAGCAGGTTTTACTAATAAAAAAGGATGATAGATTTTAATGAAATACATCAACTTTGTGGGAGAATGTGTTGCTGTGATGTCATACTGAGCCCTTTCCTAATCGTTTATTGGCCTTTTTTTGTGAACCTCAAAAATTTGAATATCTTCTGGTAGAAATAATATGATTTTTGTACTAAATTGTTTCTAAAAAATTTCTCTTATGAAAGGTTACTGAAAAAAACATGGGAATATTCCTTTAAGAATATGGGAATATTTCTATAAAAACATGCAAATATTCCTTTAAAAACATGAGATATTCCTTTAAAAACTAGGGTATATTCCTTTAAATCTTATTCAAGTTACAGAAATATTCCCATGTTTTTAATGGAATGTTTCTTTAAAAGATGGGAATATTCCTTTAAAAACATGGGAATATTCTTTTAAAAAAGAAGGGGAATATTTCTTCAAAAACATGGGAATATTTCTTAAAAACATGGGAATATTCCTTTAAAACTTGGGAATATTCCTTTAAAACTTATGAGAATATTTCTTTCAAAACATGGAAATATTTCTTTGAAAACATGGGAATATTCCTTTAAAAACATGGGAATAATCCTTTTAAAATATGGGAATATTCCTTTAAAAACAGAATATTCATTTAAAAACATGGGAATATTTCTTCAAAATTAAAATTCTTTAAAAACATGGGAATATTCCTTTAAAAACATGAGAATATTCCTTTAAAAACATGGGAATATTTCTTCAAAAGCATGGGAATATTCCTTTAAAAACATGGGAATATTCCTTTAAAAACATGGGAATATTCCTTTAAAAACATGAGAATATTTCTTTCAAAAAATGGAAATATTTCATTGAAAACATGGGAATATTCCTTTAAAAACATGGGAATAATCCTTTTAAAATATGGGAATATTCCTTTAAAACAGAATATTCATTTAAAAACATGGGAATATTTCTTCAAAATTATATGAATATTTTTTAAAAACATGGGAATATTTCTTTAAAAACATGAGAATATTCCTTTAAAAACATGGGAATATTTCTTTAAAAACATGGGAATATTCCTTTAAAAACATAAAATATTCCTTTAAAAACATGGGAATATTCTAATAAAAACTTGGGAATATTCCTTTAAAAACATGGAAATAATCCTTTAAAAACATGGGAATATTCCTTTAAATAAATCCTTAACTCCTGCAAATAATCAAGAGGTACATTATTTCTAAACATTGTATAGAAACCCAATGTTCAATTACCCCACCTGCAATGTTGAGCATAAATCCATGAAGATCAAGACCCATCTAGATTTTCACAAGTGTAATGACATTGAACATGAATATCAACAGCAGCTGTAGTCACAAAAATTAAATGCAACCATAACAAGTTAATCGTCAGATCTTGTCTGGTCATGTACCAGAGTACATTAAGCACATGAAGTTATTGATAGGTTATCAAACACAAACAACAGCTACTGATGAATGTGGAGGCCTTGGTACAAAGTTGGAGGGTTTACAAAATTAAAGATAATTTCTTTCGCTTAAGTTCATTTGGTGGGCAAATGGTTTATTGTCCCAAACATTATACATTACTGACAATATCCCCCAAATAATTGTGCCTTTATTCCCCTTTTATTAAAGTCTACCCCAAATAGTATATTTTCGGGTAGACTTATGAGCGAAATAAAGGCAGTTTTTTAGGGTTTTTTTGTGTGATAGTGTCAGAGACAATTTCCCCCTGTACCCCACCTCCTATGCCTATGATAACAGGGCACTTTAAATGTCATTAAATGAGTTGTAACATGGCGAGTACCAATCATGTATGCATTGTCTTTGAAACAATTTGTGGACATCAGTGATACTGTTTATGATCAAACATCCATTACTGATAACATAAAGAGGATTTGTATATATATTTTTCACTTTTTGTTTACCATCATTTTACTGTTCTCTCATATTAACATGTATATAAAGCTAGGGGTATATATTAATGCTTTGGAAAAAAAAGCAAAATAAAATAAACAAGAAAAATACCCAGGCAAAAAAATAGAAATAAACAAAATTTACATGCACTGTTTCAGTTTTGTATTCCTTTATTACAAATCCTAATATGGAAGTACTGATATATATAATGGGTGTCATTTTTATATTAAAACCACCCACACATTGTGTATAAATTTGACCTAAGTCAAACATTGATCCCCTTTAAAAATCTCAATGAATCACATCCATGATCACCCTTATATTACAAACTTAAGCACAGAACAGATGATTACAATTTACTTTTCGTCCTTGTAATTGTGAAAATAAGTGTCTGAAATCTTACTTTATTTATATAGAACAATTCAACGCATTAAGGGAAACTTAAGAGTTGTCAAATGGTACAGCATTCCCAAGTTCAAAATCATTACTAATCCCCAACACATCAACATAACATACTATCATATGGGGGTTCCCCCCCCCCCCATTACTTTTATTGAAGATGGCAAACATGCTTCTCCTCCCTTCTCCCCCTATGGAAAAAATGTTGCCTCAGAAATACATTCACTTGGAACCTATAAAGCAGTCCAATATCTGAAGGAATGGTGGGATGAGGAGTGGGTGAGGTGTAGGTGAGGTGGGTGAGGTGGGATGATGGGTGGGTGAGGTGGGATGATGGGTGGGTGAGGTGGGATGAGGGGTGGGTGAGGTGGGATGAGGGATGGGTGAGGTGGGATGAGGGTTGGGTGAGGTGGGATGAGGGTTGGGTGATGTGGGATGAGGGGTGGGTGAGGTGGGATGCAGGGTGGTGTAGGCGGGGAAGCATCAGCAAGCTGTTGCATAAGTTCCATGACACCCTGTATTACCAGGTGAAACTTTAATATACCAATAATAGTTCTCAATTAGTTCTTTTGTTTCTTTAATCATATCAACTTGATATAGCATCTTCAAATTAATCACATTTCTAACAATATTAGTGTGCACAAAGTAGTTTTCAATCTACAAAAATAAGTCCAGCAAAATTGAACATTAATGATAGCATATTTGTAGGATGCAAAAACATACAATACTCACAAAACATTCAAAATGTACATGCTTACATGCAACCTCATTAAAATATAATCTTAAGATGTGTGATGTTGTCACATATTGGTCATTTATACTGATTTGATTTGACTCCTCGTACCTTCCTAGTGATGGTGGATTCAAGCATTTTGTAAATCTGTCCAAATACATTACCCCCTCCCTAGAAAAAAATTAAAAAAATGAAAATGTGCAAATTTCAAAATACTTAAAGAATACATACCAGCTAATTATTATGTAGGTTGCTTCCAATATCAGTGAAACACATTGACAAAAAACAACTTATTCTCTTGCATCAACTTCCTCACAAATTCAACTAATTGAAAACATATATATTAAAACAGTATAAAACCCTTCATAGCAAATGAAAAGACTTGGTTGAATACCCACACATTTGATACCCCTTCTCCTACCTCAAAAATAGTTATCACTGCATGATAATGAGATTATACTCAAACTGTAAAGAAAGGCATGTGGACTTGTAGAAGCAACTTTAGCTAAATTGCTTTAAAATATATTAAAATTCATTCTAGAAGCAACAAATTTCATCAAAATCCATAACTGAAAAACATGAATTCTTTTCCCAAAATTCAAGAACTGATCTGCCCAAAATTTCAACCATTATAGGAATTGCTACGTGTCTATAAGACCTTCAAAGGACTATGGATATCTAGCAGATTTTATTGTGTGAAAGAGCATGGGATTCGGAGTAGAATAGTTTTGAAAATTTTGTGAAAAGCTTATTTAGTTCTCAAGTTATGACTGAACAAAGTTTCAAGATGTTTTCATTTGTCTGGAATTTGTGATATAGTAAGAGGAACACATCTCAAAATCTTTGCGTACTTCTTTAAATTCTGTTCTTCAAATTCAGCTACTTGTGAATTTCAGAATGTCTTTTCTAGATACATGATGATTCGGGGTGTGACAAAGCTCCATCAAATTTTGCCTGAAGTTAAATTCTATATTTCAGACAACATTGACAGATGAATAAAAAACAAAACTTTTAACAAAAAGTAATCGAGGATCCTCCCCCATTGATGTCACACATTATTGTGCAATAACAGCTACAAATTAAAAATGCTGTAAATTGGTCACTTTTAACCAATTTGAATGGAATATTTTGCTGTTTTAATGGTTTAGATCATATTTTAAACCAACCAATGAAGCCTCTAGATGTCCATAGTCCTTTAACAAAACCTCTTAAATAATATTTCAGTTAGCATTGATAGCTTTTAAAAAGTAGAATTACAATCTCACATGATATGATATTAATCAATGTTTATCTAGCCCAGAGAAAATTGTCCTGCATCGCCAAAACCCCAAGTTTTGATTCAATGCATCAGCAACCAATCATCTAGAGATTAACCTACCTGGTGTTTATGAACGTTGGTTGACGTAATGAGCGGGCGCAAACAGGCTTACCAAATACCAAGGGAACCCTAGCGCTCCATTTAAACTTGATAATGGCCATCAGGGCACAGAATAACCTTCGTAAAGAAACAATTTGAAAGGAGTAATTGCTTTTTGCTGATTCTTCCTTTTGCTTGCAATTGTCAAATAAGCTATGAACAACAGCGAGTGCACAATGAATAATGACTTCTGAAAATAGAACACTTTTATACATAAGAAGGGTGGACCCTTTATTCAGTAGATGGTTTATATATTTTAATTAAGATCATTTAATAGCATTAAAGCATTCAAAAGGACCCAATTAGGAAATTCATTTTCACACTTACTTGCACCAATCCAATAGTTACATAATCTCCCTTGCTACTTTTGAATGACAATTCAATCGGAATAAGCCATTCCATACTCTCTATTTGACTTTCAATTATGAAAAATGATGAATTTTCTTTTTATTCTGATTCAGCAAATTCATCAACACATAATTTTTATCTTAGCAACAATGAATTATAACAGACCATAATCAATATCTGCAATTAAATGAAGACGAAAATCAATACTAATAATAGACCATAATCAATATATGTAAATATTTAACACCCTAATCATCTCTGCAATGAGTTGAAGACCACAATCAATACCTGCACTGAAATTGTATTCATTTAAAGTATTAACTAACATTAATAACCTTATGATTAGATACATTATGACATAAAAAATATGCTTTTCCATCATAAGCACAAAAAATGCAATTTTTTAAAAGATAATTATCTTTTCAACCATGAGCTAGACCATATCCTGTTTGAACTTAATATATGTTTCAAAACATATGAGATTCGCTTCCACATTGTAATTCATTTCCCTTTTCAAAAGAACGCCAAAATTACTATCCGAACAAGAATATTTCTACGCTCATCCGGAACTGATGGCGGTAAAAACTAAATAGGCCAAATTCTCCAGGGGATTCTTCAATAGTTAATTTTCCTCTAAAGCCCCCCAATAAGAGAATGGGCGGCACCTGATATAATATCTGATTTCATGCATGCATATGGAATATAATCTTCTACTCCAAGTAAATACATAATTCTGTATAAGCAGATGCTTTTTGCAAAACTACAGCTAACTAATTATCCTTCCTAGAAGAGGCCTTCATGATAAAAATAAGGTTTTATCTTTTACTGCAGGTGTATATATTTCTTGATGTACATGTAGCAGAGGTTGGTCTTTTAATACTCTGACTGATTAGAAGTTGTCAGAAATAATATTGTGCAGATTTCCTGTGAGTGATGGTATGGCGTGTTATCATTTTTGGAAATGATAAAAACCTATTGTTGATGCAGTTGTGGTTTACAGTGATAAAAATGACAAAACTGACAGTATGTGCTGTTAAAACTTGAACTTAATGAGATGCGATACATAACTGATTAGTTTACAAGTCATGCAAGGTCATCTCATGCAACACTGGACTAATTTTTTGTGAAGTTGTAAGTTTCTATGAAAATGTAGAAAGTATACCCTAAAAGAGTGACATCACATCTTCACTTTCTTAGCATTTATTGAAAACTAACGCAACTATTTTCATTTATTGAAAAATCCCTTTTGGTAGTACAGTACATTAACATCAGTTTAGATTGCTTCATTTAGTACTCTTTTAAAGTATCCAATGGTTGCAACTCAAAAATATTTCAAAATGACAAATGATCAAGCAACTTCTCATTCTACATATTGATTATATCTATTACTAAGACACCCCCACACCCCCTCAAACATGTTTTTCAGAATCAGCTACTCTTCTTCCAGCAATTGACCTCTCTGAGTTTGAAAATAGGCCACGCCCACCAAAGTAACGCGGTTACTAGGTGGGGCAATCAAACCTCAAATCCGCAATCATGCACGACCAGTGCATTGACATTTAGATGTGCATGTGGCCTGCCGCAAGCTCTGATCCATCTATGGCACTTCTCTGGATCTTAAAGAGTTTTTAGCAAAAGGAATAGAATAAGATCCATTTGCTTCACCCGTAGTGAGCGCAATTAGTTTTCTTCACCATATTGTCTGTCACCCAGTCTGTGTGTGCAGAAATGTGTTTTGTGCAGTATATTGCATTGACTGCACGGGCAAGCGCCACTGGCTAGCTAGCTGTACTGTACCTAGCGAGATAAACACCTCACTTAGTAGGGCACTACTTGCAAGGCAATACTCACATACTGAGTGAGATAATTCATAATACACTCGTAACATTGAAAACCATCACACAAACAAAAAATAACATAATAATGAAATAAAAACCCTTCTCAAAACAGACAAAAGTACTTATGAGCTATGATTTTGATTTCATTAGCTTCTTGAAACTTATAAGTATCTTTCAAATTAAGTTACAAATGAATGATGAACATTTTGTACGTAAAAAACATCTAAATTAAGGAATGACATTCCAATTACTTCGCAAATCCCTCACTTTTAGAAAACGCGTATACACAGTTAAATGCACATATCAGCTGAGTGCGCATGGCAATTGGTATTTTGAAAATGTTTGTCAGCAAATGCGGGCAGTGTTCGATTTAATGTTATACGCACGTTGACATCACTGACGCTTTATTGTTCTACAACTTTTCAACTAATTAGATACATTCACCCAAGGCGCTGTTGAAAAATAAGTCAGTAGCAAAGGCTCTCGCACAAAACGCAACTTTTCAGTTTTCTTTATTAAACCCACGCCCAAAATGTAAGTGAACGGCTCAATATAGTATCATGGCATATATAAGCCAATGCAGCAGTTTCAATGTCATAAAGTATATAGGGTCTTCTGACTGTGTATAGCAGCCATGTAGTGGCTATAGCGTATACTACAGCAAGATGTTATCTGACTATACTGTACCAGTACCGCATAAGATGTTTGCCCCACTTAATTGCGCAGATGTTGTTGCTAGGCAAATTCGTGCGGTGATTTGTTGAAAAAGCTGTCCATCACCCAACTCAGAGAGGTCAGTTGAGGTATATGATTACAAAACAGAGAAATTACATAAGAAAATACAGGTTTGCCTGTTATTACATAACAACTTTAAATCTAAATATTCAAAAAGTTGTGAACAGGTCAGTTTGTAAATGATTTTAATGATAATTCTTGCTACTTTCATTGTTTTAACCTAATTTAAAGCAATTTAGCTAATGTTGCTTCTCCCTGTCCACGAATCTTTTCAAAACATTTTTTAAAAGCTAGTTTATTTGGGTTTTACTCATTTTGCTTAAAATAAACAACAACAAAATCCAAAGTAGGATTGGGTAGGACGATAAGTAGGATACCGTACCGTAATGCCCTCCATTTCTTTTGAATACATCTGAGGTACGAGTTTAGTTTTCAAACACTTCCAAGGTATATAAGATATTTTTTTGCCATAGCCCCTAAACTTTACAAATGTAAATTATAACTCTCTAGGCAATTAAACACTCAAAGAAGATTGTTCCAACAAATTATGAACACCATAATGAACTTCTTTCTAATGATATATTATCCCTTGTACATAGAATTGCATTTCACATGCTTCTTACCTAATCTTAATAGCCCTCCACAGACACCAAATGCTCACAATTTGACATTTGAAGTACCAAGTACCTATCAGTGTGCCCCATTCTAACACTGATTTGATAGGCATAGGACATTGAACGCTTTATACATAGATAATTCAACGTAGATATTAATATTCCCATGTGAAAACATATTGGAAATTTTTCATAAATGCCTGTGAGTACTTCATAAGAATTCAAAACATGTATGAAAAATGTTTCAAACAGCAAATATAAGGGCTCAACAGCTATCAATTTCTAATTTTCTCCAGCTTTGCTGTAGATTCGGTCGAATCGTCACAGATACTAGGCAGTAGTATGTTGTAGAATCATGTAATGACTGCATACACCATGACCTCATGTAAATTGAAAGTTATTGTAAATACCGTCAAGTTATTTTCAGATAAGTTTATTTAACTTTCAGACGATCCAATTATAGTTTCAACAGGAATGTGGGTTATGCGATAACTTGGAAAATGCTGACATCATGAAAGCATCACAAAGGGGGAACAGAAGAGTTTAACTATTGTTAACACAACAATAATGTCAATCCAAAGAGAAGAATACTGTAACTGTCTGGACATCTTTAATTTAACATGATTGTTGTTTGTTTGTTTGTTTGCAATGCGCCTCCTATGAGTAGGAACTAGGTAACAACTTCACATTGAGCAAGCAACATCAAGCTGGCAATGACAGTTTATGAATTTGGATCATAAAGCTTATAGCAAAATAACATCTTTGACCGCACACCATAGATATTTTGGCTAAAAATAATTGACCCCCACTACTTAGATTGCGTATGTCCAATCATTTGCTTAGCACCTTTTCTCAACCGATATCACAGGGTGTGAATAATGTAGCAAAAAACAAGGCTGCAAGAAAGTGTACGATGAGAGTGAACACACAATTACAATGACGGGGTCGTCACCTGCGTAATCGTTATGATAGTAACAATAATATCACGGAAATGCTAAACGCGACCCGGACGAGAACACAAGTACGACGTACGGACAGACATAACATCACAACCATACACTGGCGTGTCTACCCAACCCAGGCTTGAACCCAGGGCTTCGTGGTCTGTAGACAGGTATGATAACCGCTACACCACAGTAGGTAGATAAGAAAGTGTTACATTATGCTTCTCCTTAAATGCAATAACCTAGCTCTTACCTAAAAGTTCAGGTAACTCCGAAAACATCTTTTACAAGCTATCTGTACAAAAAAATCACTTTTACTTTCCTTTTGAATTTTCACTGAAAATAATTAGGGGATAAATGCGAGGGTGGCCGGTCTCAAATGCCATTTGAGACCAAGGATGACGTCATCGCAATTTCTGTTCTGGTCAGTGGAGGAAGGGTGGCAAATAATTTAATAATCCTCATTTTAATTTGTATAAATAAATTAAGAACGGTTGCTATGAAAGATTTTCTCAAATCAAAGCCAGAGCTGTTGATTGAAACTCATGAGAGTTGTGATTGTTGTGGCTAAAATTTTGTGGTTGGTTTATTTTTCTCAAACATTTTCTTATATTTCTTAGCATATCCTTGGATATACTTTTAATTATTTTGCCAATGTAGGCCAATATTTTTCCAGGGGGCACATATATACAGGTCAGTCTGTTCTTGAACGTATTCCAGACCATTGATTAGCCAAACAAAGTAATAACAAATCTAAAATTGTGTCATTTGAGACCTAGGTACATCATTCTCCTAATGTACATCTTGCTGGTCTCGATTGTATTCGAAACCACCTATTAGCCAATCAGAAAGCTAGAAACTGAATTGACTATTTATGAATATATAATAACCTCTCCAGTCTCTAATTTTATAACTTACAAAGCTCACAAATAAATAGCACCTTATGATATACAAAATGAGGCTTTATAAGCAAAGTAGAAAAAAAAAAAAAAAAAAAAAAAACACTTGTTTTATAAGGACAGTCAAACCGATGAGTTGAAATTCAAGAACATCATGTGGATGAACTAACAAATCCTTCTGTCTTGATCTCTAAAACTTATCAGAATTTTCAACGATGCAAATAATGTTTTGACTCTACATTTGATAACTCGCCTGATTTTTCATCTTATTAAAAACTAGATGAAAGAGTGAAAAACATTATAACCAACAATCTACACATATACAAAGACGTTACTGTTACACATTATTCCACAAACTATCACACAACCAAATAAGAGCTGTTTCAGAATCTAACTTGAGGGTGAAAATTGTGGGTGTGTATTCAAATAATTGGGAAGGATCAGATTTCAAAATTTGGAAATCAAAGCCATACCAGGTTTGTTAACTTTAAATCCGCGGTTGCCCTATTCAAATTGAAACTGATGAATAGAATACTCTAAAACCAGAAATATGATAAGAAAAGTGAGAAATTGCGGCATAACTACTCACAAGTGAAGAAATATTTCTTGGTTTTGGAGTGTGTTAGTCAATGAATGCAAATAGAGAGTTAAATACTGGCAAAGACTTCAGGGGTTTAAGATCGGAGGATGAAAGGGATCTCTTGTTAATCTGCCAGTTGTGACTCGAGTAAAGATTTATACCAATGCAAAATCAACTTCAAAACTGGAAAGTAATTTATAATTCCACATACCTATATTTCAAGACTGTCAGACAAAAAAAAATATCACACCTGTATACCATCTGCACTTTATGTACTCAAACTCTGGAACTGTGCAGGGTGGCCTGCATAATTGTGGACCTTAGGGATAAGTGAAAAATTTGGGTCCCTCAATTTCCATTAGATTTTTGCACATAAGATAGCAAACTAAGGATATGATGCTGATGATCCTTTTTATCATTTAAGTGCCCAGGGGATAGATACTGCACCTCCCACTTTCCAGAAACTATGGCCCTAAAACTGGACCCTTTATAGTGCCAAGAAGGCATTTAAATCATGAACTGCACAAAAAAAGCAGATTCTTTAAGACTTTGGGATACTAGTGGATCCTTTAATAAAATATTGTATACTTCATGATGCATATAAAACATAAAACCAACATAATCATAATTCTGCTATCCAAGCCTTTTAGGTTAGATTGATAAACAAACGTGACAGGTTACTTGAATAAACAGTTGGTAATTGGTTAATTTGACAAACATGACAGGTTAATTTAAAAACAGTTGTAAATGGTTAATTTGATGATAAACATGACATTACAAAAAACGTTAATACTAAAACAAAAAAATAATATATACAAACATTTTATTTACATGGCCTTAATAATATCAAATTAATAGACATATTACGTTGGTGATTTCCTAAATGAACTAGCCAACTTCTGCAGAAAGTTGGGTGACATACTAATTTGACATAATAAAGTTTTTAATGAAAAAATTCTTGAACTTAATAAATGACTTTTTTCACCATCTGCGTACCTTCATGATTAATTTCTTACAAAGTTGTCTTACAAAGTTGTACATGTATTTTACATTTCTTGAGCTGTATAATATTTTTTTCTTCATATGTTCAGCAAAAATAAATACATCTTCATAGATTTACACAACGAATTTGTACAACATCACATTTAAGAAGAATTTACAATTAAAAAGAACTTACTTTGTTCATCATCATCCTGAAACATCCACGCTGAATATGTGCCACAAACACAACAAATAATTATACCCCTTAGATTTGTATTTGATTTCACTAAATGAAATCAGGCAAGTCTAAGAGCGGCCTATGCAAGGCACCGTTTCTCACAAAATTTGAATTGAGGGACTGATCTTGCCTTTTATTTTGTAAAGTTTAGTTGCTTTCCGATAAAATTATCGAGCCTATCTAAAGTATAGTCAATTAAATTCAAGGTTGTCCCTGAATTATGTCATGAATATGCATGATTTTCTGAAGCCAATGCCAGGAATATTCATTTCTAAAGCTCTAAATCGAAAAGTAAGGGTGTTTTATTTTTTGCCAAAGAGACTTTTAAATAACAGGTCTAAATTTTAAAACTCATGTCGTTGAAATATGACTGGAGTATGCATAAGTCTTATCAATTTAAAATTACGCCCTCACTTTTCAGCAGCTAGCTCCTTTAAACATAAAATCTTGACTGGGTATCCCCATGAAATTTTAATTATCATTAAAATATACAGGTAACACCTTGAAATAAAGTTTCTTCACCTCTGTCAATGGCGTACAAGAAGATCCCTGGTTGTTCTTGTTTATTTGTCTGATATAGTTAAATAAGGAATTTGGATGAAATAGGTTTGGGGTCTATCTCATCTGGGACTCTTGTATTGATTTTTCCTTTTCAAATTTCCTCCTCCTCATCCATCTCCAATATTCAGGAATGTGCTGCATCCCTTCCATCTCCCTTTGTCAATGCCATGGAAACGTAATTTTTACTAAATCGAAAAACTGTTCATTGTAAGGTTTGTAGAATTTCTGCAAGGTTTCCAGAAGGGCAGGTTTGACCGGAGAATGATGCCTCCCCTTGGAACTATCTAAACACTTGGGAACTACTTCTGACGGGTCCCTTTTTAAACAAGGAAATCCCTTAGTTTCATTAAAAAAGAAGTAATTCTCGTCTATAATTTTGTCTAAATTCAAAAATTGCTGTACCCTAGCCATCACACTGGCTGGGTCGGTGACTAGTTCATCTCCATTAACGACTAGTATCTGAGAAAGAGGAAAGTACTCAAGCCACCTGCTAATATGTTTGGCATACATCCCGATCTGTATGCTGTAACTTTCTGTGTTGACGACCTTTTTACTTTCGTCCAGCATCACTGACTGCACGAATGTCTTAGTCTTTCCTTTGCTTTGCGATTGTGCATGGTCTGATATGGCCCTCGTGACAGGGTCTCTGACGACAAGTAGTAATTTGGTGTCGGGCGACATGTCGAAAACGCGTTTCGGAACCTCCTTTGTGATGAAGTAGCTGGGGGATTTCTCTATGGTGAGCTGATCTTGTTGTGACTTTGGCATTTGTTTCCTGAAAGATTAAAAAATGAAAAAAAAAAACTTTATAAAGACTGTCAGCAATTGTACCAAACATACCAACACCTAAGTAGATCAATTAAAGCACCACCCCCCCCCCCCTACACTTTATCCATTATTTGGTCTTTTGTATGGTGATTTTTTTGGGATCTTAGCATGATTATAATTCTGCCCCTGAGAAAGATCCCCTCACCCTTCACTTACTTTTAGCTTTTCCCCCACTTTCGGTAGGAAAATCCTGCCAATACACACTGCAACATCATAGAAGTTCCGTCTGCAAGCTTACTTCAAAATAATAACTTTATACAATGCCCAACCATGGCAAGATTTAAATGTGCTTGCTATATTTATAAGAGATTATACTTTGTGAAATGCAAATGTCTACTTAGTATTAAGTACTACATTTACAACAAATCATTTTGTTGTCAATGTTCCAAAAAAGGTAAATAAAGGTAAATAAAAAGAAATGATTATGACATCAACAGACAAATATATCTTGCAGCAAGCCTTATGGAAAAGCCATCACTGCACCTTTCCTCTTTCATACCCATTAACAAGGAGATAATCCATCATCAAAGATCATCATCTATATCACTGTATAAAGACCTTTGTCATTTACTACCGTGACTAGTTTGTAACTTTGATGAAAGACAGCACCAATCGTTGTTTTGACAACCCATGAATCTTCATGCCCCAAACCTTTTATCTTATCAGAGGGCTAAATTGGTCAGGCTCTACCAACTGGCTTGTGATGAATGATAAGACACACAGAGATCCAAGTCAGATGAAAACTTAATCACAGCCTGAGAACAACATCCCTGTCACATGAAAATTTGTACCTTTGGTTAAAATGTCACTTAAACATCTGACACCTCTTTTTCGGTGTCATGCAATTTGTCCTTTATGAAGTGACTATTTACAATGGTAGTCCCCACAGACAAAATGAATGATTCACAACCATATGAAGTCTATGCTCGCATTCCAAACGATTTGTTTGTGCCTCTTCACGTTCTTGTAAACCGATCTTCCCTAAGAGATAGTTTGTTTTGCTTGTTCAGCGTTCACCAGTCATTTACTTGTAAACCGATCCTCCCTAAGAGATAGCACTCACCAGTCATTTACTTGTACACCGATCCTCCCTAAGAGATAGCGCTTACCAGTCAGACCCCTAGCTTGATTTAAAAAAGGGGCAGGGTGCTAGACTTGTTAAGAGACACATTAATGCACGCAAGAAGCGCTGCATCTTTTCGGCATGGAGTCCTGGGGCCCCCTTAAGACTCAAACCCATGGTGAAGAAGCTCTGGGATTTTAGCTATAATCATACCTCAGAATGAAACAATTCTGATTAATAAGGACCATTCATGAGCCAAACAGGACAATTGCTTACTATGCTATCATTCTGTGTTCTGTGTCCATGTAAGGTATTCATTTATGAGATTAATTAAGATTATTAAGTTTAAAAAATATATATAAATTTTCTTCATGAGGGGCAGGGCGAACCCCAGGGGCAGGGCAGACCCCCAGGGGGCAGGGCAGGCCCACGGAGGGGCAGGGTGGGTCTCCTCTGTAAAACAGCAAAGCCAGGGGTCTGCCAGTCATTTACTTGTAAACCAATCCTCCCTAAGAGATAGCACTCACCAGTCATTTACTTGTACTACATCTATATATTAAAATTAGGAGCAATTTAAAATGCTTGTCAAGTTGGAGCAGGGATACAGCTCCCTGGTTGAAGCAATAAAAAGCTTCAAATATTGCAGAGGAAGAAGAAGTGGAGTTAATACTTGGAGACAAATTTATTGCCAATTCCACAAGGGATGGCCAAATGTTACAAAAATACATATCTTAATCAACAAGGAATACAAACTTGGTCTGGATTCTAATAAACTTATTAAACAGCATATTCATATTTCCTGTTACTTCACTGTTTAATTAATCCTTTTGCTTGATTTGCTCCAGTGCGTGGAGTGTCATTTCACCAAATCGCGAAGGCACACATCTCGTGTCCCAATTGACAATTTTCATAAAAATGCAGTGCATGTTTTCAGTTTCGAGTCACACATTAACAACAAAGACTTATTACATGCAATGTACTTTATTAACTTTCAGAAGGAATAATAGCATAACTTTTGTGTGGAGGTAGGTGGGGGAGGGGAGGGGGAGGGGGAAATGGTGTTGAAGGTCAGAGAACATGTACTGTACTCCCAATATATCAAGTAATGGACAAAACATATGATGTCCCCCCCATCCCCCATAATTTTCTTAAGAAATTGAACCTTGTAGTACAAATCACCCATACTAAGCAACCACGAATATACTGTACATCAACATCTGAAATGTATATAGAAAGATACAAATTCAGATTTGCTCCTATGATCAACAACTTTTGATTAACAGAAGAAACTTTTCATCTTCCAATCTTGAACCAATAAATCAATCAATCAAGAATAATCATTTGCTTTTTTTTCTTTAAACAGACATCAGATAAAAGTAGATTTGCAAGTTCCATACATAAAACAAAATTGGTCAAATTAAGCTTCACTTTCCAATAGGCCTCTATCAGTGTACCTAACCAAATCCTCATATGAAACAAGTCAGAAAACTCCCAGACAGAAATTAATTTGACCTGATAAAGATGCCACTCTCAATCAACTCATGAACAGAAACAAAACCAGCTGTTCCTTTTTTGTCATTCTATTTCTGATTTCTTCTTATCTCACCTACTTTATAATGTTTTATTTGACCTACAATATCATCTAACCTGAGCCACTTTAACCAGGGACCTGTAATATATATCTGTTTTAACCTAATTTACAGTAGTACCAGGTTTGGAAGCTTCTGAGGGACTCTCATCAATATATATAAAATTATTTACCACTTAAAGAGGGAGGCTCGTCTCAGTAAAATACGGTAAAAAAAGGGGGATACTTTATTTTGACGTCACTTCCGGTTGTGGAGGAAAGATCTGATCCTCTGTCTGTTTGTACCACACAGTACAGCCAGACACTAGCATGTACTTGACGTTGTGTGTGCAGAATTACATAAACGGCGCATTACGTTACTGTGACAAGAAACTTATTTGTTTTTTTCAATGCTTTTTTTGTCAGAAAGCGAAAGTGAAATTTTAGTGTCATAAAACTACAATGATAGTCACCAAATAAAAATTACTGAGAAAAAAAAAGAAGATGATGAAAGCAAAAAGTCAAAATAAACGATTCTTCCGGGGCATGAACTCACGGCATGATTTGAAAAGAAAAAAAGTTACTTGCAATCGCCGCAAGCATCTGGGCTATCTCGTGTGATGACCTTTAAGGCGTTTTAAATAACTATATACCTTGCAATATGAGACAACAAATCGCGCAGCAAAATTTCAACCAATCAAAAAATATGAAAGGAATTCTAAATATTGTTCACATATGACGATATTGCCTCTTTAAGTCAAATATTACATTTTCAAAGGTATCCATCCCATCTTCCTCTCATCTATGACACCATGAAGCTATTAACCGATAATAGTGTACAGTGGCGTCTGTTTGGCAGACATGATCTCTTTTGGGATGTGCCACCATCAACAGTATGAAGACTGCAAATGCTGGTGGATTCTACACAGTTAACAAAATATAAAGACAAGATGAAAGAACATCACAGGAACAGATGAGACACATAATACTTCCAAATTAAACTACAGTGCAAAGTCTATTTCTACCCCACATACCATACTGTACAATATTTACAAGAGTTTTGAAAAGATAATTCTGTATTTGACAAGCTACATGGTTCAAATCTAACTTCACTCTATGGCCTCCTGAAACAATCTCTTTAAAAAAATATCTAAAATCACTTGCACCCAACAATGTGGCATCACCCAAAGGAGCAAAACATGGGGCTATCCCATAATTGTTTAGGGGATAGTGTGTATACTTTAATGGAATCAACTTCTTTCATTAGTCAAGAGTCCATAGAGACAATAAATGATGCTGTCTCTTTCCAAATTCCAAGAAATGTTTGGAAAGTGTAGCATTGAGCAAGATCTCAAGGCAATGAGTCACTGGTCTCCAACAAATACCATGGAGATACTATTTGGAAATAGTGTCTCCATGCAAATACAGTGCAATATAAAATGAAATACTGCCCTATGTCTTATCTACCAACTGTGGTGTAGCAGTTATCATACCTGTCTACAGACCACGAGGCCCTGGGTTCAATCCTGGGGTGGGTAGACCACGCCAGTGCACCACAACTGGTTATCAAAGGCCGTGGACATTGACTTGGTTGTCGATGTTATGTCTGTCGGTACGTCGTACCTGTGTTCTCGTCCAGGTCGTATTAAGCATTTCGTGATAGCATTTGAACTATCATAACCGAATACGCAGGCGACGACCCCGTCATTGTAATTGTGTGTTTAACTCTCTCTCTCTCATTCATTTTAAGTCAGAATTTTAGGTCTTTACAAATAAAACTTAGCAATCAACATTAGAAGATGGAAATTACATATTTCAGTTTAGAAATTAGCATAAAGCTTCAGTAGTATAAGAATTGCAACCCAAAGGCAACAATTACATGAATTGCAACAAAACAATCAATGGACATGAATTGCAACAATCAAACATGAATTGCAACCCAAAGGCAACAATCAATGGCATGAATTGCAACCCAATCAATGGACATGAATTGCAACAATCAATGGACATGAATTGCAACCCAAAGGCAACAATCAATGGACATGCAAGGCAACAATCAATCAATGGCAACAATCAATGGAATTGCAATCAATGGACATGAATTGCAACCCAAAGGCAACAATCAATGGACATGAATTGCAACCCAAAGGCAACAATCAATGGACATGAATTGCAACCCAAAGGCAACAATCAATGGACATGAATTGCAACCCAAAGGCAACAATCAATGGACATGAATTGCAATCAATGGACATGAATTGCAAACAAGAGCAACAATCAATGGACATGAATGCAACCCAAAGGCAACAATCAAGAATTGCAACCCAAACAATCAATGGACATGAATTGCAACCCATAGGCAACAATCAATGGACATGAATTGCAACCCATAGGCAACAAGCAATGGACATGAATTGCAACAACAATCCAAGGCAACAATCAATGGACATGAATTAGGCAACAAACAATGGACATGAATTGCAACAACAATCAATGGATAGGCAACAAGCAATGGACATGAATTGACAAACCAATGGACATGAATTGCAACCCATAGGCAACAAGCAATGGACATAAATTGCAACCCATAGGCAATAATCAATGGACATGAATTGCAACCCATAGGCAGAAAGAAATACTTATTTCAGTGGCCTAGATAATAAAAATACAACAGTAAGAAAAAAGCCAAGTAGGCTAAAATTATACTATATTGGTATAATCCGATCAACACAAGAAAAGCAACATTTTCCAAGCTTTACAATAGCACCATGATGACACTGACATGATAATGTAATTTTATGTACTGTACATGTTATCATGGAGCTATTAACCGAAATCCATGTATCATTCAAATGCCGTACCTTAGGCTCTAAAAATATTGTAGACTGTTACTGAATAAAGCAGTATTTAAAGTATTGATGTAGTTCAGTGATCTAGCAAGTTTCAAAAATCTTATTCCATATCAATAGTTAATAATCAACTTTAATTTGTACTAAAAACAGATTAGTTGTGATGTCACATCCTCCCTTTCCTTAAAATCTTTGTATATTCTATCATAATTTTTCCCGCTTTTGCAGCTTAAAATCCTTTAATTCTTTAAATATGTCAGAATCATGTAAGCTACATGTAAGTATGATTTCCCTAAAGAAAGTTTGAAAAAAAACAATTAATTTGTAAAAACTTTAAATAAATTATTTTGATAACACTGGTCATTTGTAGAAGAAGACATTCAGGAGTTCCAATGATGGATACAAAATATTTATAAAAGCACCAGAAGAAAGTTCTCTGCCAATTTCTTGTGCTTCCACACATTTATTAAATCAAAATATGCTTCATAAGTTCAGTCATTTACTATAAAATTAAATAATTCTATGATTTTTTTTTATTTTTCATTTGTGAAAAGGAGAAATGTCTTCCCCTTTTGAATTTTCTGCCCTCCCCATAAAAATATTGCCTCTGGCTTGGTGATACATGTACTGTGCCACCCAATTCCTTTGTTTCACCAACATTGTTTACAAAAACATAATCTTGGAAGACTTGTCAAAAACAATTACTGGCAAAGTTCTACAAAAACATGTCACAATTAATTCATTACTTTACAAAAACAAACCAGCTGTATTCTGTTTTTTCATTTCCCCAAAATCATTTCCAAGGAAATAGGGTATAATTTGATCAAAGGAAAATCAATTGGAGTCAAGGGGCTTCAATACTGTACCCTCTTTACAAGACTTTTACATGCCTTATGTAACTGATTATTAGTTCCAGTCCTAATTAAAGGTGCTCTTGGCCAAAAGGTGAGGAAATTATGTTTGGCTAATTTCATAAACATATTTTATATCTGTGCTTAATTTATGTAGATTTTTACCAATAGAACTTGCATGACACACAGTCTGCGTTTTACAGAAACTTTCACACATCACGCGCAAGCGAGCAAATTCCCAAAAGTCAATAGGAAAACACGTACAGATTTTGAGTAACTCGAATCAGGATTTAGTTATGTTTATGTTATTCCGTATTACATAGGTATTCAAATTAATGGCAGACTCATAAATAATACGCCCTCATTTTCGGCCAAGAGCTCCTTTAAAGTATCTTACTCAACAATTATCATTCTGACACGAAAACTTGGCATTAAAACAAATTAATGGGTGGATTTCCCAGACAGTGGGTGAGCTTCCCTAACAAGGAAAGTTTGAATAATTTGTTACTTACATACAAAATTCATGTATAAAATGTTACTTGCATACAAAATTCATGAATCACTGACAGAAAAAATTCCCATTGTGACTAGTAGAGGTGTAGGAACATTTTGGATTGTGGGAGGGGAGGAGGGTCAGGGGGAAGATGATAGAACCTTCTTTTACTGGTGGGTACTATATTGTGAAGACATCATTTGGTGTTACATTGAAAATGACACAAAATTCTCTTTTCACTTTAAGTATAATGGCCTTTTCGAACTAGAACCATAAGGTTTTGTTTGTGGTTCCAATGCTTATTCATAAGCTGATTGAATTGCAAAATTTGTATTAACTCTCATGTAATAACAGATCATAAAATATTTGTTCCATATTTACTCATAAGCCACATCCACCATGCAGATTAATAAAAATGTTGACAACATTAGCATTTGTGCAATAATTAACAACATCATCAAAGCAAGTATGATGCAAAAATGATTGCTTATTTATCCTATTTCAAGAATTTGTCAGTAAGCCCCACCTACTCATTAGCATTCATGACATCACTATCACAACATTAGAACATATGACAGACCATGACCCATCTGTGTACCACATATAGCATAAATCTGATATACCGTTTATGGTGTTCACATCATTTAGCACTTTCACATTAAGCCACACCCACTATGCATATCAATGACACCTGTTGATAACATAAGCATGTACACAATAACCAACAAAATTATCATGCCCTATATGATGCAAAACAGACATACACTTGCTCATTTATCACTTTTTCAAACTTTTCACTTTAAGCCTTGCCCACTTATCAATATGCATGAAATCACCACCACAAACATTAAGCCATATCTGCAGACCATGGGCAATCTGTGTACCATATAATATATTACTCCAGTTTATTGTTCTTGAAATACTGTTTACAAGCTCTTTTCAGCAAAGCCCCACCCACTATGTTTATTAATGAAATTCAACGTTTTTACATCATGAACATGTATACACCAGCTAACATCATAATCAGACCAAATATGAAAGAAAACAGAAATGTGGTTGTTAAAAACTGAACATTTCAAGATTCTCACTTTAAGCACCGCCTACTCATTAATATACATGACATTACCATCAAAAACGTTAGGGAACATCTACAGACCATGGGCTATCTGTGTACTACATATGACATTAATCCAGTGTACCGTTCTTGAGATATCTTGTTTATGAGCTGGCCATCACATTCTCACACACACACACATATGCATTTAGACTCTACAACTGGTGACGTATCCATAATCATAAATAACTGGTAACCAATCACCCATACATGTGTATACCCTACAACTGATAATGTGGGCATAATCTTATATAACTGGTGACCAATCAATGTACAACACACACATGGATGGCGGTATTAGGAAATTAGGTTACATACATATTTTTAACTTATCGTATCTAACAGGTGACATGTACCGAAATGCAAAAATATTAAACTAAAGTAGTGTTTTAGTCATAATAGTTTTAAAAACATGCCATTTTTAGAACTAAACACAACTGAGGACGCCATCGGTGTGTATGCGTGTCATCACTTTGAAGGTGTGTAAACATAGGAATGTCATCGGTTGATGGGTCTAAACAGGTTCATACATACATGTATACATACATACATACACACACACGCCATCATAACCGCATAGGTTCCTGATGCTTGCGCATCAGAAGCAAAAATGCTGGAGCCCATGGACTTCCACATTTTACAAACTGCCAGACAGTTTTGCTCGGAGTGTAATGCTCTTCCCCCAAAAAAATCTGAACACTTAAGTTTTTAACTGTCACACATATGAAGTAAGGTTATCAACTGAATTAATTTGATTCTTGATACAACAACAAGACACAATTAATAACTTTCTTATAATACCAACCTACAGCTGTTCTTTTTCCTTTGCATTTCATTGTTGCTGCTATAATGTCCCACAAATGCAGTTCAGGGGCCCCAATGGATTACTGATTGTGGCAATGCTCAAATTAACTGCCAATGACATTTGTTTGATAGGCGTTTATGTGATGTATAGATTGAAAATTAAATGTCCAGGTCAACTTAGATAGATAGATGATACTGAACACTTGTAATAATGAGAAGCACTTTCTACAAGTGCTGCCAAAAGACGAGAAGGTGAGTGCTGCCAAAAGATAAAGGGGGTGCTGCTAAAAGATGAGGGGGGGGGTGCTGCCAAAAGATAAGGGAGGGTGCTGCCAAAAGATGAGGGAGAGTGCTGCCAAAAGATGAGGGGGGAGTGCTGCAAAAAGATGAGGGGGGAGTGCTGCAAAAAGATGAGGGGGGAGTAGGAGGGTAATGAGCCCTGATTTTTCAGATTTGGGCATTGGCCCCACCTTTTCGGCAATACCAATTTCTTTGTTTGGTGAGGTTTAATGGCTTTATGACAGCGATGGTCAAATTGTGACAGAGATTAGATGAAACTAGAACATCAATGATGTAGTAGCTCAACATATATTTTGGGAGTGGGTACAAGCCTGTTTTTGTGGGTCGTTTGTTAATTTGAGTAGGCTGGGGTTACTAGGTATAGAAGCAAGGGGGTCTGGGAGCTGAGCTTATAAGAGGCTGGGGGTTATAAGAGGCTTATAATTTTCGGAACTGTAATACAAATTGATGCCGTATTTTCACTTTTCGCCATTGCAAAAGAGGAAATTAATCAAACTGCTCCCTGGCCTGGTGACCCATCATACTGCCCACTGTACACGTACACTACTTCTGACTTCATACCGAGAGTTAACTGGGCTCAGTGAATTGTCTTGCATCTTCTTGTCTTTTGAACATAATGAAGAACTTGAGACACCTTAAGATTCATGAATAACATACACACAGTAGCATAACAAGATGAGATGCTTAGAAGGATTAGTCGCCCTTTTATATCGGTTTCTTATTATAACGCGCAATATCACAATTCCACAAAGTGTCATTGCATGCGTCTACTGACTGTGGTGTAGCGGTTATCATACCTGTCTATAAACCACGAGGCCCTGGGTTCGAGCCTGGGTTGGGTAAACACGCCAGTGCACCACAACTGGTTATCAAAGGTCGTGGACATTGACTTGGTTGTCGATGTTGTGTCTGTCCGTACGTCGTACCTGTGTTTTCGTCTGGGTCGTATTAAGCGTTTCGTGATAGCATTGTTACTATCATAACCGAATACGCAGGCGACAACCCCGTCATTGTAATTGTGTGTTCACTTGTCCTCGTCGTCGTCATTGCATGCCAGTCAAATCCTTCAGGCTGCAGCTAGAGACAGCGCCCTACACTTGACTGGACTGGGACAGGAAGTGAATGAACTTCGCATTTCCACGCTTCTCTTTTCGAATGGCTTTCAGAGAACCAGGTAAGATGTTACTGTCCTACCGTCGGGACTGACAGCTTAACATCAACTGCTAAGGATGGTGTGCGCCATTCAACCATTGTCACTTCTCTCAACAGCTGAATGAGGAGTAGGAGCTGCAGACGAAATGCTTCCCCTTTAATGTTCAGCGTATCTGTCCCCATAGCTGTTAAAAATCGAGATAGACCTGACTGAGCCATGAATCCGGGACTTCCAGCATCTCAGTTGTGCACTCTGCCAGCTGAACTACCTGTTCCCCGTAAAAAGCCCATATAATAAATGTACACATTTAATCAATGTTTATATCCACACTTAACGGTGCAATCCGAAAAATGCAACAGACAATGCAATAAACCTCAGAAATCACGCCAATGACAAAAGGAAATGCTCCCAATTCATTAAAAGAAACATTGTCAACAAAGGTTTCATTAACTACAAACTCTTAAATGTCACATAGAAACTTCTGCTAGAAAGTCCACATGCATCTCTGATTGAATTTTTTGTCTGTCACAGATGAATTAAGTGTGGAAATCCCCTTGAGCAATACGTGAGTCACAAAGAGACACAGCAACGACAGTCTTGTGTAATAGGAAATTAGAAAGATGCAACAGGGGCCGCCATTTGAAGTTTCATCTCTCAGTTCTGCACAACAGTTATCGCATTGTGCGTTATCAATGAAATTATTCAAGGTATCTGTAAGGCATTCTAAAATTATTAACTGAATTTGAAGAAAAATATTTTAATAATTTCATCAATATGCCTTCGCCATTATATTGGACACCAAATTTGAAACAATCAAATCAGAAAAAAAAAAATCATCCATTACCTATGAATTAATTGAAGCTTTTATTTAATTTGAAAGAATTTCCAATACAAACAATTTAATCTTTCTAAAAAATAATTAAACATACAAAAGGCATCAGAAACAAAATGTAACTTATGAATATCGCCAATCAGAAGCTAATACAGTACCAACTAATAAATGGTGCTGTCATGACATATCGATTATCGTGATATCTCTTTTCCTACGACATGAAATGTGCCTCTCAACACAAATTGCGATACCAAAAACTAATGCAGAACAAAGAAATTTTCCCACAACTAGGCTAGGCTACTTCGTACGTTACGGTACTAACGTTATGGTAGTAAATCTAAAAGTCAAGTTTAGACCATCAAAAACGTGCAAAAATACCATGAAACAAAAACTAATTAAAAATCGTGCTCCTTTACCCCACACTGACACGCTCCGATGTAAGAAGACAAAAAAAGAACAAAAAATTGGCCCAGAACATGCTTTTCACTGCGAGAATTCATGGCTACGTTGGCTGATTTACCAAACATGTGTGTGATGCATGAATGTAGGTTACGTGATCATGTCATCTGCTATATCTGCAAATCTATTTTTTCTTGCGTTCATATCATATAGTCATAAACAGTTCGGGAGCAACCCGAAAAACTGGGTACTTTGAAATACCCCAAAAAATTGGGTATTTTTTATGTATTACGTCATCGCATGAGCCTACACATTTGACTAGACCACACTAAACATATGGGGTTTCTCATTTTCCGCTCCGCATTGTCCAAAATTTCACAGGATATCCTGAAATTTTGGAGAAGGATAGTAAATAGATATTTAAAACTTTTGCCCCTGCTTTTTGAAATTCATCATGGCGTTTTTAAGAAAATGAACAAAACAGACTGCCCATAATCTGTTTTATTCATTTTCTCAAAAAGGCGACCATAAATTTAAAAAAGGCAGCGGCAAAAAGTTTTGAATATCTATTTACTATCCGTCTCCAAAATTTCAAGATATCCATTGAAATTTTGGACAATCCAGAGCGGAAAATGAAAAATCCCATATGTTTAGCGTGGGCTAGTCAAATGTGTAGGCTCATGCGATGACATAATACATAAAAGTACCCAATTTTTGGGGTATTTCAAAGTACCCAGTTTTTCGGGTTGCTCCCGAACTGATAAAAGAAGTAATGTTAATAATTTGTGTGGTGAGTCAATATCGCGATAATACCAATATATCATGATATTTTTTCCCACGATAATCGATATGTAATAGAGCCATGTCGTGACAACGCTACTAATAATTGGGCAAAAATATGTCTTTTGTTCCAATTTCTTTGACCCTGTTACTAATTCGTGCAATCCTACAAATACTGCAATTCATGCCAATACTGGGCAAACACATACATCCCTTTTTTAAATTGTGGATTAAACAGATTTTTTCAACTTTTCTTTGACCACTTATCATTCTCACAAATTTGCGCTTGTCAAAGTCTACACTTTAAAATTTGCTTTATTCAACCTGCAAATTCCCAGCCACCGATACTTGACTGATGGATAAAATGTTTGCTAAAATGTCTTGTTCAACGATCTTTCGTATTTTTTTATGTCCATGTAGTGGCAAGTGTTTTTAAAGCGATGAATACTCATATATGTGTAACATGATTCCATCTCCAATTTTCCAAGATTTGGAGCACAAACAGATAGGAATGAGACTTAATCCGTGCCTGAATGCAACAGAGGTACATGTAAATTTACAAGTGTAAATGATAAGAATTGGAACCGTGTGCATCATAGTGAATCATTGAATGCCTCTCTTTCTGAATTAACATCTTCATGCTGAAAGGATTATTGCAGTGATCATGCATATTCATCTAGGTAACACAGAAAATATGTTTGTTTGTTAAGGCTTAACGGCACCACGACAGCAAAGGTCAAATTGTGCCTGAGAGGTTAGCTCATTTCAGAGGTAGGAAAACATTTTAGGAAGAATCTGAGAGAAGTTCAGGGGCTAATAGCCAGAAAGCTGGGATCAAAAGAAAAGGTGCAAAGGTGTAAAAATGTTTTGAAATAGAACAAAAATAAAAAAGTAGGTAGAGGGATGGGAGAACTAAATATGGTTGTAGAGGGAGATATGAAGGAAGGAGATAATTTTATCCGGGATATTTTTCTGAAAGAGCTCGGCAATGGAGTTGTGAGGGGTAAAGGAAGTTCTGGGGAAGTTGTACAGGAGGCTGGCAAGGAGGACATCGTGGACAGTGAGCGGGTATTGGCAGTTATTGCAGAAGAATGGGGGGGGGAGGGGGTTGTAAGGAGGTGGGAGTGTGTGAGGTAGGTGTGACCTATTTTAAGGTGGGTAATGTGGATGGATTATGGATGGTGGGCTTTGGTTGGAATGGTGGGCTGGATGTTGTGGAATTTGCTAACAGCCACGAACAAGTAATAAGCACTTTAATGTCAGATTGGGTGTTGGGAAAAAGGGTAGGTTGAGAGCAAGCTTAGCAGCTGAATCAGCTCTGTCATTACCAGGGATGCCAACATGGCTCAGTATCCAGAAGAAAAGAATACTTTTCCTACAGAGGAAAGAAGTTTAATGAGGAGGAGGTGGGACATGGGCTTATCCCATCTAAGGTTGAGTGAAGAAGTAAGGACAGACTTGAAGTCTGAGAAGATGGCAAAGTGGCTGAGCAGGGAGTACTCAATACAGATGAAAACAAGCAGGATGGCCTAAGCCTCAGCCTAGAAGATGGACGAGTTGGGAAGCCTGCTACTGAGGGTGATGTGTTGGAAGATGGCAGCAGCAGCTGTCTGTCACCTTTCTTGGTGTAGTGTCACCTTCCTTGAAGAGTTGGTCTTTGATTTGGTTGTGAAGGTTGATGAAGAGGTTGGGGTGGGTTTGTGATGAGTGGAAAGGCCCAGGTGGATGGAAAGGGCAAAGATTGCCCATGAAGTAAAAATGGGCCAGGAGAAGGTGCCAAGAGTGGCAGGGTTGATATCGAGATATTACAGGTTGGGTTTGATGCGTAAGCTGCAGGGAAGGGATAGGGTTTTAGTTCTGTAAAGAAATTAGGATATTACTAATGAGGTTGTAAACAGATTTAAAAAGCGTAGGAAAGGCTAAGCTTTCTGCACCCTAGCAGAAGAGGGGGTTTGTTGGCTTCAATGTGAAGGCTGGTGATGGGGGAGGTCCTGTAAGCACCTAGACAAAGCCTGAGGGCTTCATTTTGAAAAATTGTGAGGAAATGAAAGGAACAATATCGTGAAAAAGGTGTTCAAGAATTTTGATCCATTCAGGAGTATCATGTTCTACTCTACCTGGTTTGTGTAGAAAAGACTGAATCAAGACTACTTGAGACATTACACCCTCATACACCTCACAAGAATTTGTTTATGATATTAGCATAATTATTTTCTGATATTTTGTGATTTAAAACCATTGGATATGTCAGCTAGATTTTGAGCACTAAAACAGGGTAGTTTTCCATTGAGAATTATATCAAAGTTTATCTAAATCTATTGCAAATGTAATACCAAATACAAACGTAACTTTTTTTGACATAGAGACTCAAACTTATAATACAAAATATTTCCCTTAAAGAAATTGCTAGCCAGGGTTTAACAAATCAATGGCTGCCTGCAGCTGGGACAAACACAAATCTTATTGGGGCTACCATGATATTTACTTGACCTGCCCGGACGGAGAACTTAGTTTTCAGTAAAATTTGCATTGCATGTATACAAAAATATATAAAATGAGATTGACAATCTTATTTACTTTGAGGACAACCATGAATTCATGATGATTTTTTTATCCCTAGAGAGCTTGCTTTTAAGCCTACCATGAGCTCCCACAAACTCCCATTTGGAACCTATGAGCATGCAGACCAAAAATTGGTTTGATGTTATGACCAGCAGCTTAGCTTAGCCAGGTTAATTACTGTAGGTGTGGGGGAAGGGGGGGGGGGGGGGTAACAAATAAAGGGGATACAATTTGCTTATCTTTTAATAGACAATCATGGAACATTATCATTACTATGTACTGTTTACATGGCATTACTTTAAGCAATAATACAGACTAAATCATAAAATAAGAGAATTTTTTATAGAAAAGTAGGGGGAGGGTAACTATCCCCATGCTATGAGGTACATGCACTAGGAGCTAACATCCATGAAATATTATGCAAATAGCAAAAGATTTTATCCAAAAATTGACCATTTCAGATCATTTTGAATTTTCAGACCAAAATATGCAAAGTTTTGTTCTTAAGTTCCTCTTGTGATGTATGACAGCACAGAAGTTCCTATTTCCGTATGTAAACCCTTTCTTATTTTAATTGCTAGTCACACATTTGTGAAAAATAGAAAAGGAATTTTAACCAAATGTTTTGAAGTGTTGCCTGACCATATCATTAACCAAACTTTAGCAGGAAAAGACTGTCTCATCATTTTCAGGAGCTGAAATTTAGGAAGGAAATATAAAGAATTACATAAAGCTTTTCAGCTACCCACCTAGTCTCACAAAGTCACACATCACAAAATTTAACATGGGCTAAAAATCTCTAGGTGTCCATAGACCTTTAAGTGCCTACAACTTTGTCAAAGCTTTCAATGGATTTTTATATGTTAATACCAACTTCCCAATTTAGAGTTTTCTTAATAAAAAATATAAACCAAATTTACACATTTATACCCTTCAAAACCGCCCATCTTCTCGCTAATCCACCAATTGTATCCATTGCAAATTTAAAACAGGAGCAATTGATTATTTCAAATTGGTCCTACTGTTATTGTAGAAACCTAACACAGAGCCTCCCTGAAATGATTGCTTCCACGTCACTTTCAATCACCTAACATTGTTGTCATGTTCAATGGCGACAGACAGTGCTTACTCAAACATTAATGTAACATTACACTAATTGCAATGTAATGCTGTATGTGATTAATGCTTCGCGCAACGATATAGATGTTGCAGTTTCTTTACAAATAAAATTCAGGGCTCGCATTATAAAATAAATGTGACATTGTGCTTAGGCTACCTTGTATATTTCTACATAAGAATGTTTGTGATTTACATGTTTTTGTAAATTTTAAGGTAATGTAGATGTTTTCTCTACAATGTCTGTCCATATACTGTACCTTTTGACCTAAAATTAATACCCTACCCTTATTGAGCTCTCTAGATAATTTATTAAAAAAACATAAATATGTAACAAATTGTTCATCTTTCCGCATAGTGACGAACGTAGGAAAATCTACGCCAAAGATTTATCAATTTTCTAATTTACTTTTCCTTGTGATTCTAAAGGGCACAATAGTACTTTTATACAGTACCTTGCTGAAGCTGGCAAAACGTAAGTTTTTTTTAAATTATTACAAAAAGGCATATCACTTCTCTTTTATATTCAATTAGTCAGAAAGATACAGCAATCGCCAGTATGCGGAATTTATATCCAAAGGTGATCAAAATTGTCAAATGTCACTACGTATAGTGCTTACACAGGTACCCGAAATATCCAAGTACCCGACCGATTGTGTAGTTTTCCGGTTCCGAAAATACAACCGGGTATATATTTTCTTAATATTACCAATTGCAGACTGTTTCTGTTTCAGAATTGTATGTTACAAGAATAAATCTTAACTTACAAGAATGAATTATAGTGTTTGTTTCCTTTCTATTCCAACGCAATGCAATAAAACGATTACAAAATAATGTCACAGATCACAGAAATGATGTTGAACGAGCCGGAGTGGCTAGTAGTACTACAAGTACTAGTAGCGCAAAACTTAAACTCTCTAAACTTCGCTGTGAAAAAAATAAGAAAAATAAAAACCAGTGCTCATGAAGCAGTGTATGTAGTATGCTGCAGAAAACATATATTGCGGTTGTACATTACCAAACTATTTTGAAAGCGTGTCTGTTATTTGGTGAAAAAATGTTAACGCCTATTATGAACCAATCACAAGTTGTGTTCAAATGAAAATGCTACGTGTTACTGAGTGTGCACATAACAGAATCGTGGAATCGGTCGAGTCTGTTCCCAGAGTAGCGTTAATGAGGTGGAATTGTGTGATATTCCAGAATACCAAGTGACCCGTCCAGTGAAATTTTGAGGAAGTGAATATATTTTACGTTATTTTATAAAGACAGGTAAATAAAAAAGACAAGAAACATTTGTATTCTATTTCTGTATTCACAAAAACAAAGGATACGATTGGAAAAACAAAAATATTACAAGATTTTACAAGGTTAGATTTTAACAAATATACTACATCCATGAAAAATATTGAAAAGGCTTTGTCGGCACGTCGGATACCCGACCGATAATGCAGGTCGGATACCCGGTCCAATTTTTGGACCAAGTGCAAACATTACTACAGTAACTCAATATAAGGCCTCGCACTGTAAATATCTAAAAAGATGAGATATACTGCATACAGTACTTGAAAAATCGTCCATCCCAGGTTTAATTACAAGCAACAAGTCATTTGATTGGAGTTTCTTAAGTCCACCAAAGGTCATCTCAAAGTTTTACAATTGTAACAAGTAGCAATTACTGACACAATACTGCTGTTTTATGATGTGAAGACAGCTATAACTTGAATCAAGGTGGAATGTTTTATGATGGTACAGTAATGGTCAACAAACACTAAAACAAATGGAACAACAGAATTTTAGATCTGAATTGGGGGTGCATCAGTATTTGGTGGTGCACAAAAAGTAGGTGATGTCTTTTTTGGGAGGAAATATGTTGGGTTTTCAATCATGGAAAGAGCAAACTCGTGTTTTAAAGAACCATGCAAAATTGTAACCCCCTTCCTTTTCCATAAAAAAAAATACAATCATACAGTGGATATAGAGATTTAGGAAATACATTTAAAGAATGTAAGAATATGTAGTTTTTCCCAATTATCATTATTATATATTTAATAATCTCCCAGCTTTGGTGAGCTATGATACTTCCAAAACTAAACGCTTTAATTTAAAAGTCATCGGATTTTGATATGCTACACAGAATTCAAAGGCCTTTTACACAGTACTGTAATGTAGGTAATAAATATACAGGTTCATTGAAATGTCAATCTTGATTGTAATTCCTAGTTAGGAATTCATTTGCTTATCTGTATGTATATGATTGCTGATCCAAGCAACACAGTATTTGCACATTGCTGATGACAGTTTGTGCAGACATCTAAAGTTTAAGAATTAAACCAGTGGTCAGACAAGCCTATATTGTACTATTGAGTACAAAATGCACAAAAAGAACTGAGAACTGTGATGGAAGAAAGAATTGTGACAAAAGAACTGTGATGAAAGAACTGTGATGAAAGAGCTGGGATGAGAGAGCTGTAATGAAAGAGCTTTGATGAATGAACTGTGATAAAAGAACTGTGATGAAAGAACTGTGATAAAAGATTTATAATGAAAGAACTGTGATGAAAGAACTATGATGAAACTACTGTGATGAAAGAACTGGAGAAACTAACTGTAAAACTACTGTGATTTCTTGTTCTTTTTAGAAGATGCTGAATTGTCACAAGTTTGTATGAGAATGACTAGTGTAGAGAGTGCACTCTTTACTTATTTATTAATGCATTTAAATGTGAATGTTCAGTTCTTTTATTAATTGAAAATATTGAGTTCTATTAATTGAAAATATTGAGTTCTATTAATTGAAAATATTGTTTTGAAATTTTTTCACACTTATGAATCAAAAGTTCAATGTAAATTTCAATAGAAAATATTTGAGTAATTACTGTGTGTCAAAAAAAGAAGAACAAAGGTCTTAAAACTTCCTGGAAGGTTGCAAATATTTATGACAATCAACAAAATGTTTGGAAATACTAGCCTGCCAAACCACTCCCGCCACCACACCATAACACCACCCCCATATCCCACCCCTCTCAAAATATTGTTCGGGCTAGTATGCAACTGCAGTACATATATGACTACATTTGCATTTTCAACTGCTGTCAAATGTACAGTATCAATGCAAAGAAGAACAGTACCCAATCGAATGACATCTAGGTAAAATTTGATGATGAATTTTCATCAGAGAGACTTCCACTGCAAATAAGAAAAGCATTTAATTATTCTATGGAACCCAAGAATATTTCTCCCTCACTTGTTTGTCAAACTACTGCACTTGTCATGAATAAACCTTTACAAAAAATAATATTTTTTCATAAACCGATGTTATCCAGTACCCACATGTTGAAGAAATACTCTTTATACTGTATATCATTCATAAAATCTTAAGGGAACAGCAGCATCATCTCGGGTCAAAGGGCAAAGCATATTCATGACCTCATGTGAAAAGGTCAAGTGTATCCCCATAGATGATTTGTAAAATCATATCCATCCACTTGGGAGAAAAATATAAATATCTTGACTTTTTTCATCTTTATGAGCTCAATGAATTGAATCTGATTGTCTTTTGCCATGGTAGGTGATAATCATTGGGAGGTTTTATGGGTAGTTTTCCCCATAAAGATTATTAAGGGGAGTAGGAAAGAAATTTGTTAAGGGCACTTGTATTTGTGTGTTTAATTGTATAGCTCTGCATAGTTGCTAATACTGGACTTTATGAAAGAGCAACGCAAATGAATATTTGACTTTCAAGAAGAGAACATCGATGTTCAGATGTGTACAGTAAGTCTATGTACTTACTATTACTGTATGTTACAAGAGGGAGTTGTTATTAAAGGATTACTTCAGTGGTCAAGCATGTCCATCTTATATGAAAGGGGACATAAAAAGAAACAAAATGGTGAAAAAAGCATTGCAACATCTTATTCCGTTAAGGAGACATTTAAGTTTAAAGTTTAAAATCATTTCTGTAGAAACGATTGAAATCAGACTAGTTGTAATGTCACAGCCTCAGATTCTGCAGTCTTGATGTATTTTAAAGAAAGTTTATTTAATTTGTTCACTATTTAAATTATTCTCCCTCAAACTTTCTTCTGGTGGTATATTATAAATACCCTTCCTAGATCCAGTTTTACTACTTTTTTGACATATCCCATGGTTTTTAAGTCACAAAATTGCAGGAAGATATATATGATAAAATACATAAAGACTTTGAGGAATCTGAGGCTATGACAACACAACTAGTCTGATTTCAGTCGTTTCTACACAAATGATACCAAATTTTAAACTTAAATATCTCTCTAACGGAATAAGATTTTTGAATGCTTTCTTCACTGTTTTGTTTCTTGTGAAGTCCTCTTTCATATAAGATGGACATGCTTGACCACTGAACTTATCCTTTAAGGGGAGTAGGAAAGAAATTTGCTAAGGGCACTTGTATTTGTGTGTTGATTGAATAGCTCTGCATTTTTGCTAACACTGGACTTTATGAAAGAGCAACGCAAATGAATATTTAACTTTCAGGAAGAGAACAACGATGTTTAGATGTGTAAGTCTATGTACTTACTATTATCTTAAAACAGGGAGTTGTCATTAAAGGATTAGTTCAGTGGTCAAGCATGTCCATCTTATATTAAAGGGGACTTAAAAAGAAAAAATGGTGAAGAAAGCATTGCAACATCTTATTCCGTTAAGGAGATATTTAAGGATTAGCTCAGTGGTCAAGCATGTCCATCTTATATGAAAGGGGACATAAAAAGAAACAAAATGGTGAAGAAAGCATTGCAACATCTTATTCCATTAAGGAGATATTAAAGGATTAGTTCAGTGGTTAAGCATGTCCATCTTATATAAAAGAAGACTTTAAAAGAAACAAAATGGTGAAGAAAGCATTGCAACATCTTATTCTGTTAAGGAGATATTAAAGGATTAGTTCAGTGGTCAAGCATGTTCATCTTATATGAAAGGGGACTTAAAAGAAACAAAATGGTGAAGAAAGCATTGCAACATCTTATTCTGTTAAGGAGATATTAAAGGATTAGTTCAGTGGTCAAGCATGTCCATCTTATATAAACGGGGACTTAAAAAGAAACAAAATAGTGAAGAAAGCATTGCAACATCTTATTCCGTTAAGGAGATTTTTAGTTTAAAGTTTGGTATAATTTCTGTAGAAACGACTGAAATCAGATTTGTTGTGATGTCACAGCCTCAGATTCCTCAAAGTCTTTATGTATTTTAAAGAAATTATATTTAAATTTTTCACTATTTAAATTATTTTCCATCAAACTTTCTTCAGGTGGTATAATATAAATACCCTTCCTAGATTCAGTTTGACTACTTTCCTGACATATCCAATGGTTTTTAAGCCACAAAATCACAGGACAAAATATGATAGAATACATAAAGACTGAGGAATTTGAGGCTATGACATCACAAGTAGTCTGATTTCAGTAGTTTCTACACAAATTATACCAAGCTTTAAACTTAAATATCTCCTTAACGGAGTAAGATTTTTGAATGCTTTCTTCACCATTTTGTTTCTTTTGAAGTCCTCTTTCAAATAAGTAAACATGCTTGACCCCTGACCTAATCCTTTAACAACTCCCTGGTTAAAAACACTTATCTGTCACCCAATATGTTTTTTCAGGAAATGTTGAAACAAACACTTCCTTAATATCTCTTCTAAATGTTTGAAACAAACACTTCCTTAATATCCCTTCTAAATGTTTGAAACAATAAATGTTAGTCACTTATGAAAACTAATAACAGCCTTAAGTCTAAAGTTAAAAAAACTTTCTATGCCTACGATTTAGACTTCAAAACACTACAAAAACAGAGTGCAGCAAAGTATACACAATTTGCCAAAGCAGCATTGCCAAAATAAACATCTGATTTCCATGGTATATTTGTCATTTTCAAAATTGCTTAGTAAAATTAGCCAACAATGTAAACAATTTTGACATTTTGGAATGTAAAAGGTAGAAAGCATTGCTAATCAAACTGAAATCTGAATAGCAACCCCCTTCTCTCTCCCCCACAATTCCCAACACAAGATCAGTCTGATTTTGAATGAAGTGGAAATCAAAACGGACAAGAAGGTCACCGGCAATAACAAACATAACTTGAGTTTAACAGCTAAGATTAACTTTTGATGAAAACTTCTTCCCCAATAAACACTTTGAACTGCCCTCTCTACCCAATTTATAATTTGAATTGTATTAAAATATTGATCAAACTTACACATAATTGGGTGAAAGGTAGCATATAATACTAGTGTGGACAAGTGCAAAGGCTCTACCAATTACAAGAATCTAATTTCTTCATACTGTAAGCTATCGCTCAAATACAAGGACAATTTTGATATAAGGCACACTGTGTCGAATCACATCATATTTAACATTACAAATCCTTCAAATAAGCTGATGATGTATGCCCTACTCCATTATGTAGCATTCTTGTGCAAGAAAGAAAATAATGAATTTTGACTTCTCTCACAGGTTCCAACATTCCTGGAGGCAAAAATGATTATCTTGAGTTTAAAAGAAACACCTTGGAATGGCACTTAAGGGTTCCATTTTTAGTTGCTTTAAGGACCCGCCTTCTTGAAATGCCCTGACATTGATCCCATACTAGATTTGTCAATGAATGTGACATAATTGATTACAGGCGCTTTCACACTTTAATATGAGAAGGTGATCTAATCCCTTGCAGGATCACACAAATAGTTTCAGTTTAAAATACAAAAGATGTGACATGTTTAAAAAAGCAGAGTGGTGAGGTACAGTATGGAAGGAAGGGGAGGGGGAGCTTTTACTTCCCCATACATTTTGGCAAATAAAACTTATCCTGAATAGCTGAATATATGCACCGTACAAATTAAGTCCTAGAACTTATTTATGAAGAACAGGTAGTACTGGTACTAAAAGTATGACATTTTAGTTTCATCAAATGATGTCATGGACCTCACTGATATTACAAAAATTGGCTTATTTCTTTCTTTCTTCTTTTTTTTTGAAGGGGGGGGGGAGGGAATAAGGGAAAAGATATCAAGTTTAGTTTCAATATTTTGACATGTAAATTTCATCACAAATTTCTACTTTATTGACAAATCTTGGGACTTAACAGTAGATCATCCTTGCAATTCTGTTTTTTAACAATAATGTAGGATGTTTTTAAACGCATCTGGCCTAATAAATTTTTATAAAATCTAACATATTCAAAATTCACTTCCACAGGACTGTATTTTTCTTTTTGAGGAGCTCTAGCCTTTGCATCATATAGCATTATGCATATGATATGCATTTTAATTTACTATATAACTTGGCAAATTATTGGGGTGGCCAAGGCCCCCGGCCCCAAACGCTCTACTCTTACAGCCCTGATTTACAGAATAAAGCTAAATAGTGTACATATCCTGACATGCAATCCCACCAGCTTTTTGCAGGTTGTTTTCTAGTCTGATTACTTTATAACATGGGAACTTCCTGTCATTCACAAATCTTTTCTAGTTCTTAGAATGAGATGACATTGTGATGTCATAGTCCATCCAAAAACATTTCAACAAATTTTACCCTAACGGCTTTAACACACCAAACGCGACGTGGCGAGTGATTTTTTAAACAAAATTGAATAAAACAAAGGAAAAGAAACATTTTGACCTCTTGTTTTCAGAGAAGGATGGTCATCGCATGGCTATTCAGATGATAACTGAAAATTGATTGAAAGGGCCTTTCTATGCCCATTAAAGCATAATTCACGTCGCGACAGAAAATCGCGTCCCACCGAAGCGAATTTCTCCACAGTTTGAACAAAAAAGCATTTCTAACAAATTGTCCAGTATCATGAGAAAGCCTCATTTGTAAACTTCATCGTGTGTAAGCTAAAAGTCAAAGCATCTTATAATATTTGTTTCCTATATGATTATCTAAAAAATCGTTCGCCGCGTCGCGTTCAGTGTGTAACAGCCTAATGACCTCCCTAGAAGGCCATGCAATTATCATGGAAGGCTGCCACTTTTGAAACAAATTTTATGAATATGGATTTAGTCTTATGGAGCGTATAGTCATTTTGTTTACAACTCTAACATAAATGAGTAAGGTTTTTAAGGGTTAAATGTGCTCTTTTAAATATTTTTCACTTTCAATCATTTAAGTCAAGTTTATTTAATTCTTTGAACCACATGCACTTTCTGTAATATTTTCCTGGTAACTGATTCCTCGACATTAAGGAAATAATTAGAATCAAATCTTTTAAATACTGCTTCTCTCTTAAAGATTAGTCAGTGGGAGTTCAGACTCAGATCTTGTCAGTTACATTCCAGATGCTTAAACCCGTAACTTCATTATCTTCATCTTTTGTAAATAGTTTTCCTGTGTGTATCCTGTAACTTGAATCAGCATATTATGCAATAAATACATTTCTAGATTATAACCTATTGCTATCTGTGTGACCTCATTTTTAGTTCGGAACCTACCCTTATTTTGAAAGCTTTTACCCTTGTTATAACTTCATCCAGGGATTTCCGTGATTCAACATCAAATTTCTCTACGAAAGAACAGAGATGTGGTATAGACCTGAAAAGAGGCACATGCAGTCTAGCTCAATATCACATCCCCTTCAATAAGTCTACTCTCATTGCTTAAATACAAATGTTTTTAATTTTCTAATCAATTTAAAATGATTAACAAAATTTGATCTTCTCCCCAAGAGCAAATTCCTGACACAATGATACAAGACCAAGACTTGTAAGCAGAAAAATAGATACATAAATATCATTATTGTATTTTTATCAGGTTATATCATACTTTCGCCAAAGATATTGCCTTGTTTTTAAAGCGAATTATGTAAACAACAGATATATTCAATTGGGTATTTACCTGACTGGAGGCAAAGAAAGTATTTTACATAAAGTAGGGGGTCTGGATGACTGAAAGAGGTGCACATAGACCAAGAAGCCAACAGTTCGAATATTTCTGCAAAAAGAATTTTGTTTTCAATGATTGGAGAGAGGCAGTAAATGCTCCCAACATCCGATCACACAACCCAGGCTCTTTCACATAAAGAGAAGCACACCTAAACTCAACTTCAGGTATCCTCATTATACATGTATGCAAAATTTCACAGTCTACAGTGAGCATCTACTCTTATTTCTCAAATTTAAATGGTTATAATTTCCCAATCAATTTGAGATTGATTAATGAAATTTCATCCTCTCTCTTTGCTCTCCCCAAGAGCAAATTCCTACCACAGTTCGCCGTGGCATGATACTTTATTTGTTATCAAGATCAAGAAATTTGTGAGCGGCAAGATGCACACATGAATATCATTACCAATATCTTTGGCTCCTCTGTACTTTTACGAGGTTATACTTTCAATATCAAATCGCGATGCTCATTTCCATGGTTGTTTTCAAAGGTGGAGGGATATACCCATTAAAAACATGGGAATATTCCTTTAGAAATATGGGAATATTCCTTAAAAAACATGGGAATATTCCTTAAAAATATGGAAATATTCCTTTAAAAACATGTGAATACTTCTTTAAAAACATGGGAATACTCCTTTAAAAACATGGGAATGTTCCTTTAAAAACATGGATATATTCCTTTAAAAACATGGGAATATTCCTTTAAAAACATGGGAATATTCCTTTAAAAACATAGGAATATTCCTTTAAAAACATGGGAATATTCCTTTAAAAACATGAGAATATTCCTTTAAAAACATGGGAATATTCCTTTAAAAACATGGGAATATTCCTTTAAAAACATGGGAATATTTCTTTTAATCTTATTCAGGTTACAGGTTTGCCTTCTGTCTGAGAGCTTTGACTGGGAAGGAGGCACAGCCTAAATAACTTTATACACCGTATTCTCTCTAATAAGCGCCCTACAAGACGCTTTTGAGGTAGGCGCTTTTTGGAGATACTATGTACATATAGCCTAGCCTTATGAACATTGCACTGCACATTAGTGCTACACATGCATGTATTAGAATCTATGCTAACCTTAGTGCTAACGTTACGACAAGTAGAAATAGTTTCACGAAAATCTTTTACATATTACTACATCAATTTTCCACCAATAAAAATTGCATTATAAACATCATAAAGATACATATCCCGGTATCTAAATCATTTTCCCTTTTATGATAACATAAGTGATTACAGGGCAAAAAGTTTCCAAAACTAACAAAAGACAATAGTTGTACGGCCTAATGATGTTTGGTGGTTGTGCAATATATCACTACAGATCCTAATCACTGGTGCGGCAAGTGCAGATTCAGCTCTGGCAATGCATCACAGCAGCACAAAAATACCACGAGGGCGCTTGTCTGAGAGAGGCGCTTATTAGAGAGAATATGGTATTCCTCATACAATAAAACGTTTCTCTTCCATGCTCAGAGAAATGTTTATAATATTCAAAAAAATTCTTTAAACTGATTAACAAATTTTCATTCTCTCTCTCTCTCTTTGCTTTTAACAGCACAGGCAAATTTCCACTGAAACATTTAAAGATGTTGAATACTTTTAAGCAAATTAAAATGTAGAACAAGAGTTTAACTGGGTGGCATTGGGTGCATGTCTGACTGGGGTATGGAGGCATGGGAAGTAATTGCACAGTGACAGGAATACTGTGATATGCAGATACCAAAATATACAAATTTGAATATTTTGTTAGAAAGTTGAAAATGATTCAAGATGAAAACTTTTGATGGAAATTGATACTTTCCAAAGTTGCTAAAAAAGTAGGGTGGTAAAATCCCTACCAACCCGCAATTTTGTGATGTGTTCTCACATACTTAACTCCCTGCTTAGAGAGTGAAATGCAACCTAAGTTCAACAATGTATATCTTCCTCAATGTGCAAATTAGGGTATACAGACTGCATTGCTAAAAATTATGGTTACAATTTTCTAATCAAATGATGATTAATGAAATTTCATCCTCTCCCCAAGGGCAAATACCTGTCAGTTTGTCATGGTGTGATGTGATGCTTTGTTTGCAATCATGAATAAGACTTTTGCAAGTGGCAAGTTGGATACATAAAAATCATTACCATCATTTTTCGCTTCTCTACTTTCATGAGGTTGTCATACAGTGCTTTCAAAATCTTGATGTGTTTTTTCCAGAGCTCTGCCATGTTTGAATATAATAGAATTTTCAGACCATTAAAAAAATTGTTGTTTCTTCAGACAATTTCCTAACAACAGATCTACTGTACATATACAGTTGATTTGATGCAGACCTAAATCTTTTACATATTACTACATCAATTTTCCACCAATAAAAATTGCATTATAAACATCATAAAGATACATATCCCGGTATCTAAATCATTTTCCCTTTTATGATAACATAAGTGATTACAGGGCAAAAAGTTTCCAAAACTAACAAAAGACAATAGTTGTACGGCCTAATGATGTTTGGTGGTTGTGCAATATATCACTACAGATCCTAATCACTGGTGCGGCAAGTGCAGATTCAGCTCTGGCAATGCATCACAGCAGCACAAAAATACCACGAGGGCGCTTGTCTGAGAGAGGCGCTTATTAGAGAGAATATGGTATTCCTCATACAATAAAACGTTTCTCTTCCATGCTCAGAGAAATGTTTATAATATTCAAAAAAATTCTTTAAACTGATTAACAAATTTTCATTTCTCTCTCTCTCTTTGCTTTTAACAGCACAGGCAAATTTCCACTGAAACATTTAAAGATGTTGAATACTTTTAAGCAAATTAAAATGTAGAACAAGAGTTTAACTGGGTGGCATTGGGTGCATGTCTGACTGGGGTATGGAGGCATGGGAAGTAATTGCACAGTGACAGGAATACTGTGATATGCAGATACCAAAATATACAAATTTGAATATTTTGTTAGAAAGTTGAAAATGATTCAAGATGAAAACTTTTGATGGAAATTGATACTTTCCAAAGTTGCTAAAAAAGTAGGGTGGTAAAATCCCTACCAACCCGCAATTTTGTGATGTGTTCTCACATACTTAACTCCCTGCTTAGAGAGAGTGAAATGCAACCTAAGTTCAACAATGTATATCTTCCTCAATGTGCAAATTAGGGTATACAGACTGCATTGCTAAAAAATTATGGTTACAATTTTCTAATCAAATGATGATTAATGAAATTTCATCCTCTCCCCAAGGGCAAATACCTGTCAGTTTGTCATGGTGTGATGTGATGCTTTGTTTGCAATCATGAATAAGACTTTTGCAAGTGGCAAGTTGGATACATAAAAATCATTACCATCATTTTTCGCTTCTCTACTTTCATGAGGTTGTCATACAGTGCTTTCAAAATCTTGATGTGTTTTTTCCAGAGCTCTGCCATGTTTGAATATAATAGAATTTTCAGACCATTAAAAAAATTGTTGTTTCTTCAGACAATTTCCTAACAACAGATCTACTGTACATATACAGTTGATTTGATGCAGACCTAAATCTTTTACATATTACTACATCAATTTTCCACCAATAAAAATTGCATTAGAAACATCATAAAGATACATACCCCGGTATCTAAATAATTTTCCCTTTTACAATAACATAAGTGATTACAGGGCAAAAAGTTTCCAAAACTAACAAAAGGCAATAGTTGTACGGCCGTTAATGATGTTTGGTGATTGTGCTATATATCACTACAGATCCTAATCACTGGTGCGGCAAGTGCAGATTCAGCTCTGGCAATGCATCACAACAGCACAAAAATATCACGAGGGCGCTTGTCGGAGAGGGGCGCTTATTAGAGAGAATATGGTATTCCTCATACAATAAAACATTTCTCTTCCATGCTCAGAGAAATGGTTATAATATTCAAAAAATGTCTTTAAACTGATTAACAAATTTTCATTCTCTCTCTCTCTTTGCTTTTAACAGCACAGGAAAATTTCCACTAAAACATCTAAAGATGTTGAATACTTTTAAGCAAATTAAAATGTAGAACAAGAGTTTATCTGGGTGGCATTGGGTGCATGTCTGACTGGGGTATGGAGGCATGGGAAGTAATTGCACAGTGACAGGAATACTGTGATATGCAGATACCAAAATATACAAATTTGAATATTTTGTTAGAAAGTTGAAAATGATTCAAGATGAAAACTTTTGATGGAAATTGATACTTTCCAAAGTTGCTAAAAAAGTAGGGTGGTAAAATCCCTACCAACCCGCAATTTTGTGATGTGTTCTCACATACTTAGAGAGAGTGAAATGCAACCCAAGTTCAACAATGTATATCTTCCTCAATGTGCAAATTAGGGTATACAGACTCCATTGCTAAAAATTTATGGTTACAATTTTCTAATCAAATGATGATTAATGAAATTTCATCCTCTCCCCAAGCGCAAATTCCTGTCAGTTTGTCATGGTGTGATGCTTTGTTTGCAATCATGAATAAGACTTTTGCAAGTGGCAAGTTGGATACATAAAAATCATTACCATCATTTTTCGCTTCTCTACTTTCATGAGGTTGTCATACAGTGCTTTCAAAATCTTGATGTGTTTTTTCCAGAGCTCTGCCATGTTTGAATATAATAGAATTTTCAGACCATTAAAAAAATTGTTGTTTCTTCAGACAATTTCCTAACAACAGATCTACTGTACATATACAGTTGATTTGATGCAGACCTAAACTTTGCTGATTTTACAAAGGCTTTCCACAGTGTTAACAAAAAAAATTTAAGGAAAATAATGAAAAGATATGGAATCCCACAAAAGTACATAATACAGGATTGGTATGAAGAAAGTGTAAGCGCAGTAGATTTTGATGGAAAATTATCAGACTGGTTCATTATCAACACAGGAGTCAGGTGAGGATGTGCAATGTCAGGATTCCTCTTCATCCTAGTACTAGACTGGATAATGAAGGCAACCTTAGACAACCATAGACTTGGAATCAGATGGAACATGTATCCAACATTAGAAGATCTGGATTATGCTGATAATTTAGCTTTAATTTCAAACACAAGAGAAAATCTACAGAAGAAAACATCTCGAATTCATGAAATTTGAACATATGTTGGGCTGAAAATGAATGAAAAGAAGACAAAGACAATGAGGATGAACAATAACAGTGGAAGAGCAATAACTGTATTCAGATAACGAGCTACAAGATGTAGACAAGTTTGTATATCTGGGCACAACTTTGTCTAAAGATGGAGGCACTGAGGATGACATAAGAAGGAGAATCTCTTTAGCACTGTCCACATTTAAACAACTTAGTAAAACATGTAACTCAAACATATACAAGAGAAAAACCAAACTTAATTTGTTCACACCAACTGAAACCTGGAAGTTCAACCAATCAGATGAGAAAGAACTGGACATATTTCGAAGGAACTGCCTAAGGAAAATCATGAAAATAAGATGTCCAATGAAGATCAGCAATGATGAATTATATGAAAGAACACAGCAAGACAATTTATACAAGAAGATAGAGATGGATCGGGCATGTGCTAAGGAGAGAAAATTATTATTATGCAAAAATCGCATTGTCGTGGGCCCCGGGGAAGCAGGAAAAAAAGAAGAACAAAAACATCTTGGAGAAGGACAGTTGAGAAAGAGAGGAAGGAGCTTGGGTAGAATAGTTGGAGGGGGGCAACAGAATTTGCAAGAGACAGGAAGAAATGGAAGAAGCTACTACATGAAGCCTCAATCTCCAGTCCAGAGAGGAGAGTATTAAGGTACAGGGGTAGGGGTGCAGACCTTTAAAGGATTATGTTTATCTACAGTAGCAGATTTAAGAGATGTGAAAGAGCATAGAATTCTGAGTAGAATAGTTTTAAAAAATGTAAAAAGCTTATTTAGTTTTCAATTTATGACTAAACAAAGTTTCATGATTTGTTAATTTGTCTGGAATTTGTGATAAGACAAACATATCTCAAAATCTTTGTGTTATTCTTTAAATTCTGTTCTTCAAATTCAGCTACTTGTCTTCAGAATGTCTGTTCTAGATACATGATGATTCAGGGTGTGACAAAGTTCCATCAACTTTTACCCGAAGTCCCAATTCTATATTTCAGACAACATTGACAGAGGAATAAAAAGCAAAGGTTTAACAAAAGGTAATGAAGGATCATTACCCCATTGATGTCACACATTATTGCACAACAACAGCTAAAAATTAAAAATGACTCAATTTTTAACCAATTTGAATGGAATATTTTGCTATTTTAATGGTTTAGATCATATTTCTAACCAATTAATAAGCCCATGTTGCCTGTAGATGCCCATAGTCCTATCATAATACACCCAATTAATGTAAACAAACAACCGTTCAGAAAGGGTTGGAAAAATATTTAAAAAATCACTCGCCATTCATCTATACAACTTGAAATGGCTTAATTAAGTGTGATGAGTACCACGGTAGTATCTTATAATATTTCTACTCGCCACAATTTATTTTTGCGAGTGGTTTTTTCGACTCTGCATTCACATTATTTCAGGAAAGAAATAAAATTCCTCTAATAAAACTTATAAGCTGCTCAGAATGCCATGCTCTCAAGCACGAAGGGTAAAATTTTAAGAGTCCATACATTTTCATAGCATTCATACTGTACATGAAAATCGAACATCAAAACTTTTAACTTTCTTCAACCTTAAAGCCTGAGCCAAATTGAAACACTATATAGAACTTAATAACTATGGCAGCATAGTAAATCAGGAAAATCCCATCAATATATTCCTTCAAATTTAAAAACAGCTCTTCCTAAAAGGAAAGAGAGACAGGTGGAATTGCTGATAATTGAATCACGTCATTCCTTCCAAGAAGATTGATGGTACAGCTCTAGCAGTTCATGTGCATCTTAACGTTCACTTCAACCAGGGAGCCAATGAGCTAAATGCCATCACATGATGAGTCTTTTTAGCTCTCCCATAAAAGATGGATTAGAGTAACCCCAGAGGCTATGTGAGGAACATAAAAATGAAAAATGACTCTGACAGCGGGGGAATCAGCTTCATGAAATTGGAATTAGGACTAGATCAATACAAGTACAGTATAAGCTTAGTCTGGTCTATGACATGTAAGTAAATGAGGTACAGTAGTAGCATTTTTGAAGTAGAAAAGAAGAACTGCGGCCCGGGGAAGGGCGGGGGCACTTCCATACTAAAGTGATAGGTATGTGCCGCCCAGATTTTCAAAATTGGACTGCAGTATGAGAGATTTTTTTGGTAACTACAGATTGACAGTTTATGATTTTAATAACTGTATATATACTGTATAATGAAAATAAGTGATTTTTGATACCTGCAGTACAAAAGTAGGTGATTTTGATACCTGCAGTACCAAAATAGGTGATTTTGATACCTGCATACAAAAATAGGTGTTTTTTGATACCTGCAGTACAAAAATAGGTGATTTTGATACCTGCAGTACGAAAATAGGTGATTTTTGATACCTGCAGTTCGAAAATATGCAATTTGTTTGAGACCAGCAGTATGAGATTGGATTTTTAATACCTGCACAACTGCTCTTTGGAAATATTTCAACTAATGCATACTGTGATATATATATATATACCTCACATATGGAAGTGGTTATTGGAAACCTGCCCCTTTCTGGATCACTTGATTTTTGAGAACTCCCAAAAAAGGTTGCAAAAGAGGGGGTAATCCCCCTAACCCACAAAAATACCGTTCTTAACAACAACGAAAAAGAAAAAAGCTTAGCCTGCAAGTTGGCTGAAACAGGGAAAAGAAAATTCCTGTTAACTGCAGTAGGCCTACAGTATAATTGAATAGAAATGCACACAATGAGGTATTATGCATACTTATAAAGATATATGGACCGACAGCAACCACTTTGCATAAATTGATACAAACGCCCCATAAACACTCACCTTTCTTACCAAATCGGTCCAAAATGTGACAAATTTGGTTTATTTTTTGGTCACCAAATGTATACTCACTACATATTGGTTGTTTTCACCACGGGTATGACAGTACTAATGTTATGTGAAAGTTGGTGTACCATACAGTGATATACTTACAGCCTAACCTAACAAGTGGATTTCGCTAATCATAACGAAATAATGAAACTGTCCATATTTCCTATTTATCCACAAGAAAAAAAAAATTAGCAAATTTATGTGAAAGAGATATTCACATGTCTATTATATATCTGATGCAATGAAACTGATGTTTTAACGTAGCCTAGGTCAATGTGACACAGTGCACGTTATGCATTGTAGGCCTCGCTGTTCTTACTTCACACACCTTTTTTGAATAGTGGAAGTCCAGCCATTTCTTAGGGCTTAATTGTTCAGTTTTTTGTGAATATCTCAGAAACTAGTGGAATTCTGTATTATGTTAATACAATGTTCAGAATATTAAAAGGGACATATTTATGGCAATTTTATACCTTTAATTCAGCACTATACCTGTGCTTGTGCTCCTACTGTACATACTGTAGCACTTTATTATTTAGAACCATATTGTACATTATGATGATGTACTGTACGTCATTCATTTTAGTGTGGACAAGTCAGGAAGCTGGCAACACAGAAGTCATGTTCGAAAACTTTTATGATCCCACACATTTCAGAGGCGGATCTAGATGGGGTTCTGGGGGTTGGCAAAAATTCCAATATTTTTCATTACTTCAATAATAACCAGAACCCTCTCATTGTAAATTTCCTTTAGTTTTCTGAAAATTTTCTGGAAATATCTTTTAAACTGTGGAAAATTTCCTTTTTTCTCGTGCAATTTTCAGAAAATTCCCTTTATTTTGGGGTAATTTTTCTTTAATATTTGGTAAAATTTTCTGGAAATTTCCTTTAAATGTGTGGGAAATTTCTTTCAATTCTGGGCATTTTCCTTAATTCTCAAACAATTTTTGAAAACTTTCCTTCATTTTGGGGCAATTTTCACTTTTCAATATTTAAGAAATCTCTTTCATTCTAGTGTAATTTTCTTATAATTTTCGAAAAATTTCCATCATTTAGATAGAGGCAGTTTTTAAATCTTCGGTAAATATCTTAAATTTTAGGAAATTCCCTTCAATGTTTGTGATATTCCTTTCAATGTTTGGGAAGTACCTTCATTTTGGGACAATTCTTTTTTTCTTTTTTTCTAGTACATTTATACTTCAATTTTTGGGAAATTTCCTTTAATGTTTGGTCATCACTTTCAATATTTGAAAATTTTATTTCATTCTCGTGTCATTTTCGGAAAATTTTCTTCATTTTATGTCACCTTTTCCCAATCTTAGGGAAATTTTCATAAATTTTCATAAATTTTGAAGAAACTTCATTCAATTTTTGGAATTTTCAATGTTCAGAAAATTTCTTTGATTCCTGCGCAATTCTCTTCATTTTAGGGGCAATTTTTCTGCAATTTTTTGTAAACTTTCATAAAATGTTGGAAATGATACCAAAAATCTCTACATTAAAATCCTTGTCCATTTAAAAAGAAAATCTTAATGCGATTGACATCTAATTTATTTGTTTTATGTACTGCATGTACTGTTGTTAATCTAATTTTGAGATTTAAAAAAGAGCTTTATCGGTCTAGCTTGGCTAAAAGTAAATACACAGCTGAAAATCATATTCCAGGCAAATGGTATCTCATTCTATGTATTACAAACTGTTTTCTTTATAAATAGCTGGTTGTCATAGATACTGTATAATGAAAACTTTGGGGGTTGGCGCATTTTTATTCAATCTTACATAGGATTGAAGTCTCTTTTTTGAACCACGATTATGTGTATCAAAGAAAATAGTTTATCATATAGACTTGTGCATGCATTAATCCCCTCGATACAATTAATACCAATGTCTCTTTTATAAAGAGGGAACAAAACTTATCTAAACCCTTCTCTAATAAATCTAGAGGCACAGACTAAAGGCCGTGACACACCGAACGCGACGCAGCGAGCAATTTTTTAAGCAAAATTGAATAAAACAAAGGAAAAGAAACATTTTGACCTCTTGTTTTCAGAGAAGGATCGTCATCGCATGGCTGTTCAGATAATAACTGAAAAATGATTGAAAGGGCCTTTCTACGCCCATTAAAGCAAAATTCGTGTCGCGACAGAAAATCAGGCCCCACTAAAGCGAATTTCTCTACAGTTTGAAGAAAAAAGCTTTTATAGCAAATTTTCCAGTATCATCAGAAAGCCTCAATTGTAAACTTCATCGTGTGTAAGCAAAATGTCAAAGTATCTTATATTTGTTTCCTGTATGAATATCTAAAATATCGCTGTCCGCGTTGCGTTCGGTGTGTTACGGCACTAACAGCTAGCTGAAATTGATACTTTATGTGATTTAAGGGATACATGTAAGTGGCCAAGCATGTCTATCTTGGAGGAAAACAAGGGAATAAAATGGTATTTATTAAAGATATGTGAACAAGTGAACTTGTGATATCTTTACAAAATGGAATCTTTACCTACTGAATGGAGCAAGGTATACAGTATGTACAACAGAGTGCCTGTTTTTTCACAGTTCTGTTCGTTATTTGTTTGTACGTTCATTTGTTTGTCCTCTTTCTTACAAGACATGTAAACATGTTTGACCACTAATCTAATCATCAACACTTTATCTATCCCACCTAAATACCTCCAAATTAAATTACCATGATAACAATCAAAGATATGTAGAGTTCCTTAAAACTACTAATTGATAAGGTACTGTATTTAATTCTTGGCTAATCCAATAACGATTTGTATTTTCTCTTAAAAAGATCATTCTTTCATTCATTGGTCATTCGCCAGTGCACCACAACTGGTTATCAAAGGCCGTGGACATTGACTTGGTTGTCGATGTTATGTCTGTCCGTACGTCGTACCTGTGTTCTCGTCCGGGTCGTATTAAGCGTTTCGTGATAGCATTTGTACTATTATAACCGAATACGCAGGTGACGACCCCGTCATTGTAATTGTGTGTTCAACTCTCTCTTTCATTGGTCATTCAATTAGCCAAGAAAATGTCATTACCAAGCATTTGCCGTTTCAAAAAGTTGCATCCCCTCCATAATACCCCTAAGCTTATTATCATGTTTGATTCTTTGGGAGATTGTTGAGGCACTGAATAAATCATTCCAAGCAAGTAATTGTCATTTATCCCTTGAACAAATGCTTCCACATTCCAGTAGTATTTCATTGAGACTAGCTGTATGCTAAATAAATATTTATTTAATCTAATCTACAAACTTCTGGGAATGGAACTGCTTCTACAAACTGAGAAGCAGGTAAAACTAGCTGAGCTATGTAACAGCATAGGGACAAGCTGGCTTCTGAGAGAGCCAAAGAATACCAATGCATTTATTTTCACCCTATGTTTAATTCATACAACATCAGCTACAGTGCTTTAGATTCTATTACAAATGATGAAAGAAGAATTAAACACTTGATCAAAATACAGTAGGTTAAAAATCAATCATTTAACAGGAGTTTTGCCTCTTGTTTTAATTCCCCAATTTAAATAAATGCCTGACATTAAAGGAACTGGTGGCTGATAAGGAAGGACGTTAGTTTTTGCCAATGTATGTACATTTTAACCAATAGAAGTTTCATTACATTGTCTGTTTCAACAGAAAGTTTTAATCATCGTCCACAAGCGAACAATGCCAAAAAGTCGATGGAAAAACATATACAAATTTTGAGCACTCGGGTCGGGATTTAGTAATGTTTAAGATATTCTGTACAGCTGGGTGAAGGAAAGGTATTCAATTTATTATGAGACTCAACAAAATTATTTCCTCTTTTTCAGCCACCAATACCTTTAATTCATGCCGTTAAAAAGCTTTGTATTAATTTTTCCTGAAGTCTATCAGCACGTAAGTTTTCAATAAGAACAGTAGAATACAATTTTTTCAGATAAAATTGTCCTGATCAAAATTGGGAGAAAATAAAAACAGAATTACAGTATACTTGATTTGGCCTTATACAGTCTTTAAAGGATTAGTTCAGCGGTCAAACAAACTGATCTAATATGAAAGAGAAATAAAAAAGAAACAAAATGGTAAAGAAAGCATTCAAAAATCTTATTCCGTTAAGGAGTTATTAAAGTTTTGTCTTATCTGTGTAGAAATGAATGGTGTACTTAGTCTAATATGAAAGGATGGCACCGCCATCCTCACATTCTTAACAATTGTTAATGTATTTTAAAGAAAATTAATTTTACTTTTTATTTACTATTTGAATTATTTTTCCACAAACTTTCTTCAAGTGGTAAATTATAATTAACCTTACTAGATACTGTTTTCCTACTTTCCTGACATATCCATTGGTTGTTAAGTCACAAAATCACAGCACAAAATGTAAAAGAATACATAAAGACTTTGAGAAATCAGAGACTATGACATCACAACTAGTCTGATTTCAGTCGATTCTACACAAATCATAAAAACTTTTAACTTGAATATCTTCTTAATGGAATAAGATTTTTGAATGCATGCTTGACCGCTGACCTAATCCTTTAACTCTTTTGACATGAGCTTACTGTACCCATTGAGACCAGACTTTGAATTTAAATAAACTCTTATATTTGTAATAGTATCATGGTTACAATAATTGATAATTCTCAGACCACTAGCTTGATTTAAAAAGGGTGCGAGACTTGTTGAGGGGCAAATTAATGTGTGTGCGAAGCGCTGTGTTTTTTCGGCATGGAGTCCAAGGTCCCTTAAGATTCAAGCCCCTGGTGAAGAAGCTCTGGAATGTTAGCTATTATTATATCTCAGAATACAACTATTCTGATTGATAAGGACCAGTACTTAACCAAACAGGACGATTGTTTACTATGCTATCATTCTGTGTTCTGTATCCATGTAAGGTTAATTAAGATTATCAAGTTTAAGATAATCATTTCTTATGAGGGGCAGGGTGGGCCAACGGAGGGGCGGGGTGCCACTGTGATACAGCACAGCTAGGGGACTGTAATAATAATAAACTTGCAATACACAAGATGGACATGCAAAAAGAATTATCTGAAAAAACATGGTAATGTTCGGTACAGACCAAACCATTCAGCATTTAATCTTAAGTAGATCAATTATACATACCTGTACCACTCTGTTCCTTTTTCAAAACTTTTGTCAAAGAAATGAATCTCAGGTCCCGGGGCCACAATTTTGGGATGCAATCTTAAATATTCGAGTAGCGCACGGGTTCCACACTTTTTCACACCTATAATGATGGCTTGAGGAAGTCGCTTTTCAAAGTCCGTGATTTTGCGTTTATCTTTGGAAATTTCATTAGTTACACTACTGAAGCTACTGCTTTGGTTATTCTCGTCCCCATCCACTTTGAAATGTGTCCTTTTTAATTTTAAATTCTGCCTCGCCTCCAACTCCTCCCACCCCAAATCGCCAAGAGTTTCGTTAAATCTTAGATCAGAAATTCTTCTGTTATATACAACTATGTTCTCAATTCTGTGCAAACTTGTCCTTTTTGAGGTCTCTTCATCTGGACAAGACTCAATGTAAAACAAATATAACACAAATGAAAGTATTCCTCCAAAAATTATTTTCCTCCGAAATCTCCAAAGTAAATTGCAGACATCCATCCTTATATCTGAAGAAGAAAGAATAGAGAGAAAATTTAATAATATATAATCTGGACAAAATGATTATTTGAAGTGGACACTGAATATTTTTTTAAATGGGCAAACCTTATGATATCTGAAAGAAAGAACTAAAATACTGTACAATCTGAAAGAAGGAATTATTTGCGAATTGGCTCTCTGTTCTAACACTTTGGAAAAAAAAAACTTAACTGATACTAGTGTACAGTACATTATATTTCAGTTCCTATTTCTTTCGTAAAGCAACCACTAAGATGTAAGGACAAAACCTAATGAGAGCAGAATAAACAGAACTAGTGTACAGTACATCACTTCCTGGTTAAACAGAAGCTAAAAAATTCAGTTCCTGTTTCCTTTACGTAAAGCAACCACTAAGATGTTGGACAATGTAGATCAATTTAGAAAGCAAATAAACTGTTTCATTTTCGACAGTCACACAGCAATATGGACACTTGATAAATTTCCACCCAGATGTGCCAAGGTCTAAATTTGACACAAAAGAATTTGCATGCAAACATTTTGTTTCTCTTTCAATAGAGTTAAGGCTTTTCAAGACATCAGCTCATTTTGTTTCTCTTTCAATAGAGTTAAGGCTTTTCAAGACATCAGCTCATTTTGTTTCTCTTTCAATAGAGTTAAGGCTTTTCAAGACATCAGCTCATTTTGTTTTGTCTTTCAATAGACTTAAGGCTTTTTAAGACATCAGCTTATTTTGTTTCTCTTTCAATAGAGTTAATGCTTTTCAAGACATCAGCTTTCATAATAAAGATAAATGAAATAAACTGAAAGAGCTACAGTGACAGATACGATGAAGTCCCAGTAAACCAAAAGTTTCATACATTCATTACATGTACATATATACTGTATGTAAATAGTTATAAAATTTGGGACCCACATGTGTTTTTGACAGAAATGTACTTTTGTACTTAAACATATGTACTTAAACATATAATACATATGTATGTACAGGACTAGGACGAGGCAGATAAATATAAAAATCTAATTATTTTTTAATTGCTGTTTTCTAAAACAATAGAAGCAAAAAAATATGAAATTTACACTCATCGATTCAACAAATAACATGCTTTCATTCAATGTATGGATTGTGGACCACTGAACTAGTCCTTTAAACATATATAATACCTATGTACTTAAACATATGTACTTAAACATATAATACATATGAGTAAAATGCCAGGCCATTTCGAATCCAGTTTAACCCTTTACAGGACCATGGCCAGAAAGTGGACCTGCGATTCACTCAATTTCAGTCGATAAAGGTTTAAGATATACCTATGCTTGGCTCATGGTGCCATCTGCAATTTGACACTCTTTTCCTTTGACATGCTCCTACAGTATACCACCAGCAGAATTTCTGCTCCCGTCCAACCCACAGTTCAACTGACAGTAATGATCATGGGCTGCCTTGTTCCCACTATCTATCTACAAAATTTACTGTATGTTATATTTGTTACAAACAATCTAACCTATAATACTAGCCAAATTTCAACACTTCCGTTGTACAGTTTAAAAACTTGGCAATTATCCCTAAAATCCTTTACACCTATCACAATACCACTTTCAGAAATTCAGAGCCTACATTTGCCTACGGTATATAGAATTGATTTCATATTTGTAAAAAATAAAAAAAAAAAAATATGAATCACTACACGTGAATGCACAATCCTTTGTCGAGCAGCGTCACATTACAAATGAGTCAGAAAAAGAATTAACCTTTAAAAAGGCAACGTGAGCTATAGATTCAGGAACAAAGACCCCCTTCTCGTTTACATTTGGACCCTGGGGATATCCTTTGGACACAATTAGTTCTCAATATTATAACTAGAACATGAGAACAACTCCCTGATGAGAAACATTGCGCAATTCATGTAAAAAAGGGTATGAGTAACAACTACACAAAAGTTACTTTTGATTATTATATTTTTCAAATGAAGTGTAACAGTTATGTATTTTCAACAATTTCACATTTTATTTGAAAGTTACAATATAGCAATTTGAGTCAGGAAAAAGTTTTATTTCACACCTTACAGCCAGGATGGTCTACAGTGAATTTTACTTTAGATTTATTTTACCAGGACATAAAGACAATATTCCCTGAATTTACTGTTTATTATATAGGAACTACAATTTTTTCCAATGAAACTAAAAAAAGTCTTTTCAAACAAAGGGATCTAAAAACAATTATATGCTAAGAAAGGGAAAACTTTTTAAAGCTATGCAAAAAGTTAAATGTCTCTTCATCAACTCTCATGTTATACACTACAAACACTTATGGACCATTCTATGGTCTGTCCCATACGACACAGACTGCGGAATAGCCCTAGCAGACCCCTAGGGAACCCTAGAGGTCTGCTAGCACAGAAGCAAAAAGATGGCTGTGGAACATTTGACATTACTGTTGCATTTTTTGTAATCCTTTCATTTATCATCATTGAGGTGCAGTGGCTCAGTGGTTAAGAAGCCATGCATGCTCGTATGTGGAAAGCACCCGGTTCGACTCCCACCATGAGCTCTGCATTGTATCCTTGAGCAAGACATATTACTCTACTTGCTCCAGTCCACTCAGCTGTACAATGAATACCAGAACTGCTCAAGAGTCAACCTGTTATGGACTGGCATCCAGTCCAGGGGAGTCATATGGATTTGACTTAATTTTTCATTCATTGGCCCAAGTACACTAGCAACCATGTAGGCAAATGTTCGTGAGCCTAATGAGCTCACCACAAGCTTACAATTAAAATTTTATTAGGGATGCACTGGATATCCGGTCCAGCCGGTCTATCCAGCCTGATACTGATAAGAAATCTGGTTCCGGTCGGATTTCCAAAACAATCCGGCTGCAAAACAAGTTTTCCCTCGGATTATTCAACAAAAATCTGGCCTGTAATAATAATAATTTTTTCTAATATATTTTTCATTTTATTTTTTACTCCATTTATTACAGTTTTAGCACATTTTAAAGGATGTATAACACAGATAATGATTTTCCAACAAACACATTTACTGTATATGTATCTAACAATCATTCAAAACATTAATAATAATAATAATAATAATATAGTAATAATAGTAATAAATAGAATAAATAATAATAGTAATAGTAGTAATAATAGTAATAATAATAGTGATAATGATAGTAATAGTAGTAATAGTAATAATAATAATAATCATAATAATAATAATAATAATAAATAAGATTTATAACATGCACATATCCATCCTAATGGATGCTCAAGGCACCATACATATAACATTAAAATTACAAATAAGTATACATGAACAATAAAATAAATGAACAGTGATTTTAAATTAACTACATATTTGCATAGGCATCACACATGAGATGGGTTTTTAGGTTTTTTTGAATGAGTCAACAGAACAAGACAACCTGATATGGAGGTAATCGATTCCAAAGACAGAGCTGCAACAGCAAATGATCTGTCACCCCATGTATGGTAGGATTTTGGTTCACATAAAAGGAGTTTATCACCAGAATGAAGATTACGAAGAGGAACATATAATTTCAGCAAGTTAGATATATAAACTGGGGCACAACCATTCATCGATTTGTAAACAATAAGTAATATTTTGTACATGATGCGATGAGAAACTGGAAGCCAGTGCAAATCTTTCAGGATGGGAGTTATGTGACATGTTTTCTTTGAGAGAGTTACAATCCATGCAGCCGTGTTTTAAAGTAGTTGAAGACGATGAATCTGTTTGTGGGGCAGTCCATGCAGCAAGGAATTTCCCATATCTAATCGAGATGTAACAAACAAATGTACTATCTGTTCTGTTGCAGTTGAATTGAGATATTTGCGCAATTTTCTAATGTTCCGAAGATGTAAAGATGCAGTGCGTGTGATATAAGAAATGTGACTATCCATGGTCATGAAGGAGTCAAAAATAACCCGAGATTGCGAGCTTTCAAAGAGGACTCAACTTTCGATTCACCAATGATGATATTGGGTGATGAAAACTTTAACAGTTGTTGGTGAGATCAAAATAATAAAAACTCAGTTTTGTTATCGTTGAGTTTCAGAAAGTTCTGCGTCATCCAAACAAGTATATTGGTGATGCAATCCTCTAAACATTTGATGGTAAAGTCATTCTGTTGTTGTGAAGGTTTGAAGGCCAAATACAGTTTTGTGTCATCAGCGTAAACATGATAGGATATACCATATTTCAAAACAATGTTGTGGATGGGTAAAGTATAAATTGGAAACCACTGTGGACCAAGTACAGATCCTTGTGGAACTGAGAAATTCAAGAAAACAGGTTCCGATATTGCATCTCCCACACACACATGTTGAGGTCTGTGAGACAGGTAAGATTTACACCATTTCAATGCAATGCCATGAATGCCAATATATTGATGTAACCGTGCCAGCAAAACATCATGATCCACGGTATCAAACGCTGCGCTCAGATCTAACAAAATCAGCGCAGTAACCTTTCCATCATCCGTTGCACATAAAATGTCATTTTTAACCCGAGTAGTGCAGTTTTGGTGCCATGATGTGCTCTATAGGCAGATTGGAATGGATCTGATAAGTTATTTGCTTGAATATGATCTGATAGTCTTTTTAATACTACATGCTCAATTGTTTTTTCAAGAAATTTTAAGTTTGCCACAGGTCTGTAATTTTTTTATAATTTCGCGATAGAGGCCAACTTTGTTTAATAATGGGCGAACATGGGCAATCTTCAGACTTATCAGAAAATTGTCCAAATTGAAGAAATTTGTTAGCAATGATAGTGTAATATGGTACAAAAATATCAATACTTTGTTTGATCAAGAATGTAGGTACAGGGTCCAGTTCACAAGATTTGGATGGCGATTTCATGATTATGTCTCAGACTTCATCTTTCATCGTAGGTTCAAACACAGAAATAGTTGTATCCATAACAACATCGGTATTATCAGAAGAGTCAATCATATTATGGGTGCCAACATGAGCAAAGAATCGCAAATTTGTCCAATTTTATCAACAAAGAAACTGGAAAATCTATCAGCGAGAGCCTTGTCTGAATCGGAAAATGGGAAAACTGGCACTTTGGACTTGTGTGTAGAAATGTGTTTATAATTTTGAAAAGTTTCTTCTGGTCACTGGAACAATCACCAACCTGAGCAGAATAATAACCTGTCTTGGCCTGATCAATTAACTTAGTGACAACAAGACGTTGCTTATAAAACTCTTGTCGGTCGACTTCAAGCCTTGACTGGATCCATTTGCATTCAAGTTGACAACGGATTTTTTTGCAGATCAGATTTCTTCCGTGAACCAAGGAATAGCAGATTTAAGTTTAATAGCCCTTGTCATAACTGGAGCATGTTGATCTAAGGCTGCACAGAGAACTGATTCATACTTTTCAATACACATATCCAAATGGCAGTCTTCAAAATGTGTATCAGATAAAGCTGTTTGAACATCCTCAAAAAATTGCTTGATGTCAATTACTTTTAAATCATACATCCTTGTAGTAACAGCAGGTAATGGGGGTTTCTAGATTTTGATATTACACATAATAGTATAATGATCACAGTCCTGAATAAATCTCAACATTTGACACAATAGAAATATTATCACGCGTCACAAGTAGATCTAAACAATGTTCATAACGATGGGTTGTTTGTTTGACATTTTGAATCAATCCAAAAGATGAAATTTATTCGCAGCAGAATTGTTTGGGTCATCAACATGTATGTTGAAGTCGCCACAGAATATGATCTCAGATGGATGTAGAAGATATTCAGTAATCATGCATTGAAACTCAGAGAGAAAAGTAGGGAAATCACATCCAGGCGGTCAGTAAATGTTGACAAGAAGAATAGAGGATGAGTTTGAAGTAATCTCTGCATGAATTGCTTCAAATGATGCCTATTTTGTCAAGTCCAATATTGCCTAGACAGAAAGACTGGATTTGTAAAGGATCCCAACACCACCCCCTGCTTTTTTCAACCTTGGGACGTGTTGAAATGAATAGCCAACAGGAGTTAAATCGCCAATTGTCAAACTGTCATCAGGTGAAGCCAAGTCTCACACACTGCAATTATATCCAAATCGTTACTCAAAACAAAGTCAACTAATTCATTTGTCTTATTCCTAATTGATTGTGTGTCCAGGAAGCAGAAGCTCAGTTTACATGTGGTTTGAGTGTCTTCAAATGATCAAAACAAACAGCACCTTGCAGTGTAGATTTGATCCACTAGAAACCAAAGGTATTTTTCCAGAGAAATTCTCCAAAATTGGTTGTAAAATCTCTAAGTTGTCATCAGATGAATAAACAATGGGAAGATTATCAGAGCGTACAAAAGAACGGGGCTGGCAGAGGGAAGTTAACCTAGATTTACTTCCAGCTTTTGTTCCTCTCCTGGTTTTTCTCCTTAGTAAACCAAGTTGTTGTACAGTGGTGTACCATGCTTCATTGCACACAGCTTTTCTTACCCTATCTCAGGCTTAGCATGTATCCTATACCCAAAGCAATTGGAATGAGGCAGAAGTAGTCGAAATGGTGACATAAAAAAAATCCACAGTGAAAGATATGTCCAAGTGGAGGTGAAAATGAAAACATCAATTTCTCAAAACATACATAAATTTCTTTCCAAACACAGTACTTGCAGTGACCGTTGATATATCAACTGTAAGATATATGATAAGAATAATGCAAATATCCAGTAAAAAGTAGCAGAATAGAGGGACATATTAGGAGAAATAACTGGAGCCAGTCAGCACAGCGCTCAACAATTAAATCATATTGTATCATTTATGTTATTTTATTAAATAACGTTTAATGAGATTATTCAATCTCTTACAGCGCCTTCACACCTTCTAACAACTTGTATAACTTCACCTACTGTAAGATTCTCCCTTTCCATAATTCAAGTTGTAAATGATTTGTTTTCTGTAATTGAAAATTCTGGTCCGGCTGGATTTTATCTATGATCCCGCCAAATATGGTTCCAGCCAGATCCACACATTTGGATCTGGTGTATCACAAATCATGAAATGTCTATTTGAAAAGAACTCATGGTTGGAACCTGCAACACCAAAATGAGCTCATGTGAAGCTATATAGCGACCTTATAGCAAGTATAATCGTGAATGTTACTGTGAGGTATGGGTGAGCTCATACCAGCTAATAGCGAGCTTGATGAGCTAAGGGCAAGATTAAAGAGAGCTATAATCAGCCACATCGTGCCTTCCTAAGTAAGTCAAGAGGACATCATTCTCATGATTTATATTTAAGTACCAAAATTGTCAATCAAAATACCACCTCGCTGGGTCAGAGTTAAAAAGTGTGTAAACAAATGGAGAGACATACAGTATGCTCAACTGTCTAAAAAAAACATTTGGATGATCAAAAAAGTACATTTTACAATCAAAATCAGTAATGATTTCATTCTAGTCTTATGCACTTGTCAGTTGTATGACTCACCCCTACTACCCCCGGCAATTTCAGTCAAAGGTGAGTAATTGGCATGTAAAATAGTGACTCATATGTGTGTCATTGCACCAAATTGTCAGTCACCAGAGTGACTCTGGGGTGGGTCAATCTACTTCAGATTCATTGACTTTGTACAGATATGATTGATTTGTGATAAGTCATTTCACAAGAAATATCAGTCACCTAAGTACATGTAGTCAATGAACATGTTTAGTCCACCCGCTTTGGTGCAATGACTCACCTTGCCCAAGATGTACAGGTTGAGTTACACAATTGACAAGTGCATTACAGCTATACAATTCTATAGCTCAATAAGAAAACATTGCATCGATATGTGTAAGAGGACCCAATGTGTGATTTTTTTTTTTTTTTTTTTTTTTGGGAAGGGGGCAATAGAACCCGTAAATGTAAAGATACTGATATATGCAGGATTACGGGGAATTTCCCCCACCCTCCCACCCCTTACTTTTTCCAAATTTGTATGATTTTTGGTAATTTTAAAAAAATCTTATCATGACTTTGTAATCCCCCACCCCCAAAATTTTCCATAGGCAAAACCTGCCCGGAGATACTGACATAAGCCTCAGCATCCTTGCCCAAATTTTGCTTCTTCTTCTTCCGCAAAAAGAATTCTGGACTAGTTCAAAATTTGATGTAATTTTATCTAAAATGGCATCAAGCTCTAGGGTTGTATCAACAACATTAGGCCTACATACCACATACTATAAATGTGTCTAAGGTTGAGCATGCAGGAGCTTTTGAGCTTTAAATATGAAGCTAGTACTATATACTGATAATACTTGCAAAATATGTCGTTTTCCTTTATAATCAAAAAGCCTGGAATCTACTGCAGTCAATAATTTTGTGCATGTAAGCATACAGGTCACTCTGTTAAGTATGACCTAAAACATCTTTACACCTACAGCAACCTCTCCAAAGATTTCACAATGAACAATACCTAAAATTACACACTTTACACCACACAACAATGGCACAACAGTTTTATCACAATATCTTACACCTATATACTCTGATCCTACAAAAACATTTTCTTCTTTAAAGAAACTTGAGGCTAATATTCCCAAAGAAAAAATTTGTCACAATACAATTCTTTCTGTCCATAAATTAATCCATATTCTACCTACACCTTGTGGTCAAAACTTTCTCGGAGCCTCCTCGAAATGAATCACCCACAATATTGAATGGCTATAGCAAATTCCAATTCGAGTTCACTGACTCTTAATTGCAGTCTACTCATGGCAAAAGAGCCAGGACATCTAACAAGGATGATTCATTCTGCACTTGGTTCAGACAAGGTTAGGTTTCAACGATCCACAAGCCAGAATGACAAGACAGCTTCATTATCCATTAAACCTTCAAGTAATTATCCTTCAAAAATCGATAGAAGTACATGTTTGAATATCTTAACAGCAGAATCATAATCCGATTTCTCACACGTTTTCAGCAAAATATATGAAAGGTCTTTTTTCTTGGATGCAATGTTAAACGCAAAAAAACAATATGAAGAAAAATGTGAAACTTGAACAATGATACACAGATGGTAATTTGTTCAAAATTTGCCAAATCAATTACCTGCACTTACACCATAATCAAATACTGTACACACAAATGGTTTGGTTTGAACGCTAAAGAAAGTCAAATATTGGTTCAAGGAAAAGAGTGTTTCATGACAAATGCTCATAGCTACATTTAGTAGAAAACAAGGAGAAAAATCAGGGGGGAAAATGAGTAATTGGAAAATTGTATTAAAATAACATCCAGATAGTATATACTGATCATCAGTTAATTATAATTTATAAGATTTCAAACGATGACCCAAAGTTCAAAAAAGCCTTGATAGCTACCAGAGAAGTAATTCCCAGGGGCATCAGTTAATTATAATTTATAGGATTTCAAACGATGACCCAAGGTTAAAAAAAACCTTAATAGCTACCAGAGATGTAATTCCCAGGGACAGGGGGAATTTCCATCCACTTTCAGATGAGAATATAAAAAGAACATTCAAAGATTTTTTAATTTTAATACTTTTTTGCCATAAAATATCTAAATTTGTGGTAGTCATTTTGGTTCATAAGTTATAGCTTGAGGGGAGGGAAATACTGAATCCCTATTGAGTAACTTCCCCTGTCCCCCATTGGATAGTACTGCATGAAATACGTTCTGCATGCCCTACATAATGTAGTAGTACATACACTGAAAAATAGTCTGCAATCTACTACTTCATAACCAGAACCAACAGGTTCTATGGTTCCGATCTCTTTTTCATGCTGATTGATTTTGTATTAACTGTTGTCATTGCACATCATGAAATGTTTGATATGACATGAATCGAGTTTACCGTTCTTGAGATATCGTACTTACAATCATTATTACACCAAATATAAAACAAAACAGACATGCAGTTGTTAAAATATAAGAATTTCAAGATTTCAAAATTAAGACCCACCTACTCATTAATATGCACAACATCACTACCAAAAACAATAAAGCACATCTACAGACTATGGGCAATCTGTGTACCACATAATAACATAAATCCAGTGTATTGTTCTTGAGATTACAAGCTTGCTGTCACAGACACACATACATACACAAACCAGCAAGACTGCATAAATGCTATTAGCATTAGAACCAAAAATAGGTTGCTGATCATTCCGTGATGCAACCAAACAAAATAACCTATTTATCTTGCGTAAAACTTGTTTTTCAAATACATCCAGAGAAGCTCCCGCAGGCATTCAAAATCTAGGTCCTTCTGCTGCTGCTCCACCCCACAATATATCAGATGTTTTAGCAAAATGATTGAATGAAAAGACATACGTAAACAGCAATCAAAAGAATAAAATTCTCATCAACTCATGTGAGGCACATTTTATTCCACAGGAAATGAGGTCGTTAATTGCAGAAAATGTAGAGTTAAGGTGAAATTTACGGTGTGTGACTTTGATGTATAGAGCGTCTGGGAAAATGAACAGGATAACTAGAGTAAAGGACGAGAAATTAGGCCAAGAATGGGAGCTAACAAATAAATGCTAATGACTTGTTTCTTTCTTTGCTGCGATAGAAGCTTGCCATTCATGTTTACTTATGGATGAAACTTGCCTTTTGAAGAAAAAATGTTGATTAAATTTTCATCATACCAGATCAATGTACTATACTGAAGTGGGATTCAGACATTGATGTAATAAAATGTTAAAGTGGTCCGGCCATGGAGGTCAGAACTTACATTAAATATGCTAACTGATTTGCAAAAATATAACTTTTTTCTGCACAAAACTCAATTGATTGCGAGAAAATCGCAAAAGAAAAATGCATTTTTCATCACCTTGACAAAAAAACCCAGAATAAGGCTCGTTACGCAACGGAGTCATTTTGGGAATGCCTGTATGTAAACAATGCATCGATGCCACATATAACGCGTGTCTGCCATTGGAATTTCACAACTAGTATCGATAGTATCTCTAATGTTTATCAATGACAAAGGGCAACAAAACGAAACGATTCTGGACGTGTTTTGTGCACTTGACATGAACCGAGTTTTCGGGACTTACCAGGCTTACCAGTGTCATATTCAGCTCACGCCAGATTATTACCCGTTTTGTTCGATTTAAACAGTAGCTTGATCTGCACCATTTCTGACATGAAATTTTTTTACTGTTTTGCGAATAAAAAATTCAAATGAAAAAAACAGAGGAAGGAAAAAGAATAAAGACTCAGTGAGAGAACTCATAACCTCTCGCACAAAAGAAGAAGCTGTAACCGCTGGGCTAAGTTATTTAATCAATTGAAAATTTGCATAAAATTTATTTGATATATTGTGTGGAATATGATCAAAGGAAGAAAAATTAATAAAATAGAACTGAATTGTAATTATTGTGTCCATATGTCAAGCCGTTAAAAATAAACTAACAAAATTGTCAATTTCTTCAAAAACTTTCAATTCAAGGGCAAAAACGCAAATGGATTGCAAAAATGAACTATTCAGTTTACGTAGGCCTGTTGACTAAACGTTAGGTGACAGAGACTTCAACAATGATAAATACGACTTTATATTTCCATGAGACGTTAAAAAAAAAAAGTAGATGTTGTTGCAAACACTTCAATTTGATTATGTAAGTTGTAGTAATACAAAATATTACTTGCGAAACAGTAAGAATATCATGCCGACTACGCAAGCTTTGTACTGTAGGACCTTATAAGGGCCCATGTGGGTTGTAAGCCTGATCCTTCTTTCTTGTCTGCAAGCATTTTAAATTCAAAAGGAACAACATCCCTTCATTATAAAAATGTTCTTCATTTATTTCCAAATCATTTTTATCATAGCTTGAACTTAATTGGAGATGACAAATTAAGATCTAAACAGCCCAAAAAACTTTCGCAATCAGACGCTATTTGTACGTGGTTAGTATGTGTGTCATGCATTGTTTACGATCAGCAGTCCCTGTAGACTAAACGTTAAGTGACAGAGACTTGACATAGCAAACTGTTATGACGTCACAAATCCCTTTCAACCTTTTTTCGTTGCAAGCAATAAATGATCAATTTCTAAGTCCTTTTTCATCATGAAAATGGATTCATTTCCAGGCTTTCTTGATGGATTATTGAATTTAAGGATATGAAAAACCTATATCAGGTTAAATCTCAATTTTTTTAGAAGTCATGACAGGACCACTTTAATACAATGACATGCATTTTGTTATGGCAACTCATATCTGTGATGAATGGGTGACTGACACTTGTTCTATACCTTGGCCTCCCTACCTGGCAATCTACTTTGGGGGTTATAAACAGACCAATGAAAGCTTGCCATTAATGGTTCAGGTCATTATTCAAGGCCAGGGGCACATGAATTTATCTAATAAGGGGTTATCTCAATAGGTTAGCCTCCCAGAGAGGAATATAAAATCCAAAAAAATATGTTACTTCCACACAATTTTGTTGTAGCCCCACTCCCTCCTATCACCTCCCATACCCTATCTCCCTCCCACTTTTCAATCTTCTCAGTCTGGCCCCACACTCTTCCATTCATGGTCCCCTCCCACTCCTTAGCCCCTTCCAACTCTCTCAATTCCTAGGACCCCTCCCACCCTCTCATACCTTAGCCCCCTCTCATCCCTTATCCCCTCCCATCCCTTATCCTCCCATCCCTTATCGCCCTCCCATCCCTTAGCCCCCTCCCACTCTTATTTCATGGATCACTCCCACTCTCCTGTCCCTCCACCAGCCCCCTACTGGCACCAACGCTGGTTCAAGGTCAGGCTCACAACTACGAATTTGAGATACATCTCCAAAACATGCCGGGTGATTCTAGACCGATTTTTAGATGGCTGGAGTTACTACACTTAAGCAGCACGTTACTTATAAATGAAACTTGCCATTTGAGAAAGAAAATATTGATTGTAACATTTTTATATCAAGACTGGGAGGAAGATACATGAGACAATCTTGACATTACTTAATGTGATTACAATGCCATGTTATAAGTTAACTTGCAACTGTGAGGAACGGATGATGCTAATTTGTGATAAACTGGAAATGCTTTGCTTTTCCTGGAATTTACAAAAATTGTTAACTCATGTAGACCAATCAATAAATGATAAAAGCTCAAGTTTAAGGACCGCTTTCTACTGTCAATGAGAAACACATGATATCTGCAATACAGTATGTGTGGTATACAGTGCAGTATGTGTCACATCAGGGAGTTCTTAACAACTCCCTAGTCACATGCATACACCAATCTATGAGTGGGTGGGGGAGGTGGAGGACATAAGAAATAATACTATGGTTTGTATTCTTCTTCAAATCTCAGATTCCTTTGCACTTACATGAAGTATAGCCTATGTAACTGGAGATATTTAACTGTATTTACTTGGTCGGAAATGTGACCTGAGGTCATCAGACCACATATCAACCACGTGCATTCACCCTGCATTGGAATGAAAACAAAGCGATCAGCTGTTTGTTTACATGCAAACATATGGCACACAGTAAACACATACACACTTGCCCACCTGTATCATAACACGCAAAGATGGAACTACAGCATAGAGCTAATGATAAGCACCAGACAATAGATCTACTATATATATATTTACCTTAGACAAGTTGGGGAACTGTAAATATATATGTTTAATAAATAATTTCTGGGGAAAACCAGTATGAAACCAACAATGAACTTTGCGATATTCGAAGGCAAATATAGTAAGGGCAAATGGCAAATTCCATGACTTGCGGTCAGGGGTAAACCTCTTTAATAACAAAAACCAGGGAAGGTGAGGGACAAACCAGAATATATTTATTAAGATTACTTTTCCTGTCCATAATCACATGAGCTGAAATTCAAGACCACTTTCACACAGAACCTGTTGACTGATATATCATCAATTTAGAATTAATCACTCTCACCATGGAGCTTTCGGTTAATAGCTTTATGGTCTCACCAACCAATTTAATACCAACTCATTTAACCTTGATGATTTATTGATTATCATATCTTTTTTCAATCTACAAAAAATAATCTACATTTGCATCCGTTTTCATTTATTTACCATGAAAAACTCTAAATATCTATGTTAATAATTAATTTCTTGTGTAAATCAGGTTAAAAACCAAACATGAACTTTAACCTTTTTGCAGTATTCAAAGCCAATAAGAGCAGAGCACCTTCCATGACTTGCGGTCAGGGTCAAACCACTTTTAACTTTAAACCAGCAAAACAAAGGGACAAATTAAAATATATTTATCAAGTTCGATTTCTTTTTCTGAGGATAATCACATGAGCTGAAATTCATGACCACTTTCACGCAGGACCTGTTGACTGATATATCGTCAGTTTCTAGAATAAATCAATATCAATCTCACAAAGGGATTTATTTAATGGGAACTCATTTAACCTTGACGTTTCAATGCATCTTTTTTGATCTACAAAGCATAACCCATTCTAGAATATTTTTACTCAGATCTCAGATTCTTAAGATAATAAACATACAGCTCCAAATGCCTACAAGACAGGCTTTGCATAAACAAGACTATAAAAATATGCAAGATGGAATGCATTGGTGATTTTTATTCTACTTTGGTGGTAACTCAAGATGTTATGGTACACACAATCAAAATTCAATATTCTATAAATTCAAAATACAACATGATATTTCGTCTTCTAAACTTGAATCAAAAGAAAACATTGACATTGATATTTGAGCTTCAGACTATTTATGTCTGACAGAAGGAATCTCATCATAATGCAAAAAATAACATACAGCACTTGTACATAAATATGATCATACGTTTTATACAATTTTGAATGGGTAGGAAATATAACAGGGGAGCTTTTGGTTGAACCAATACAGACCACAAGGCCCTGGGTTCAAGCCTGGGTTGGGTAGACACGCCAGTGCACCACAACTGGTTATCAAATGCCGTGGACATTGACTTGGTTGTCGATTTTATGTCTGTCTGTACGTCGTAACTGTGTTCTCCTCCGCGACGTACTAAGCGTTTCGTGATAGCATTGACTATCATAACTAAATACGCAGGCGATAACCCCATCATTGTAATTGTGAGTTTACTCGTCGTCGTCGTGAAACCAATATAATTTTTCAGATGAAGCCTTTAAAATCATATGCCAGTGTCCATAAATATAGAGTACCCTGCTATGCAGGTGCATTTTACAGTACTGCTGTAGGCAAGGACTGGTGACATGTAGCAATTTTGGTATCAGCTGATGATGGAACAACTTTCGTATACATATGTAGTTCAAAAAATGTCTTTTATAATCTTAGAGAAACCCTTTTTTGACGCTCATATAAACAACTTTACTTCCTATTCTAATTTCTATTATTAAAATTTTGTGACCTGTCAAGTTGGACAGTGATATCACTGATCTCCGGCTGGCCGTACGTAGGCTTAGCCTATACACATGCAATGCGTATGTGTATTGTGTGTATTTCTCGGCTACTACTATCTCAAGTCCATTTACAGGCCTAAACTTTTAGCTTTCTCTCATGATTTCTAGGAAATAGATTGCATGATGGTATAGCTGAGACGAAAAGGAGAAAATTGTATAGATCAGAGTATATACCGGATGAGACTGAGAGACACTAATTATTTCCAAGAAGTATTTGTAAGATACCTTAATCTGCGGTGTTGTGAAGGCGTTCGCGAAGGTTTTGTTGTGATACATGTACAGTAGGTATAGGTCTGGAAGTTTGCGTTCAGCCGGCTCAGAGTGGCTAACTTCCCCCAGTAATATCTCAAACATTTATGATTGGATTGTATCTTCAGGTATACTATGGGGGTCTATAATGATTGTATGTTCATGTATACTATGGGGGTCTATAATGTCTCCGTCAAGTTCTCAAAAGGAATTTTCTGTATCTGCCGTATCAGAGGATGAAAATTCCAAGCTTTTTGCTGACATTTTAGGCCTGTAATTACTTTGTAAGTGTTTAACACAGGCAGCTCTGCTTGAAACCTCACATATTTAAAAAAGTTTGCAGACACCACAGAAAGTGGTTATTCTAATCTTCAAAATAATGCTATTTTCACACTTTTCGAATAATCATTTTGGAGAAATAGGGGTTACTAAGTATTCAGTGAGTGTCAAACATCAGTTTAAAGCAAACTTGCTTCTACATAATAATAATAATAATAATAATAAATAAGATTTATAATGCGCACGTATCCACCCAGAAGGTGCTCAAGGCGCCGTACAATGTGAAAAACATAAAGGAATAACAATTAAAAAAAAAAAAAAAAAAAAAAAAAAAAAAAAAAAAAAAAAAAAAAAAAAAAAAAAAAAAACATACATAGGAGCCTACACACGCACATACACCCACATATGTGTACACAAAAACAATATTAAATAAACGCTTTGGACATGAGATGTGTCTTTAGATTTGTTTTAAAAATTGCAAGAGAATTGGATGATCTGACATGAAGGGGTAATTGATTCCACAACCGTGGTGCAGCTATACCAAAAGACCTATCACCCCATGAGTGGTTAGATTTTTGTTCACATAAAAGTAATTTGTCACTGGATCGAAGAGCACGAGTAGGAATATATGATTTTAAAAGGTCAGATCACATATCACCAGTCCTTTAATATCTCTGTTCACATTAGTTTTCTAATGCTAGATACTTTGACTGCACAGTTCATGTACTGTAGCTCCTCCTTTAGGCCTACCCATTACGACTAAATAGTCAAGAATTATCCTAAGAATCTTGGAATAATCCTTAACATACCAAAAAAGCTTAATAAGATTAACAGGGTTTTAATTACCCAAGACAAGTCATAATTATAATGAAAAAGTTTTGGAGGAATACTGCGAACCAGCGAATGCAATAGCTCTTACAATAATTACAAAACCTGATACTCATACTGGTTTGTCTTTCTAAGCTTTAAATAGACAAGTATTTGATGTGGTATCATTCATTCTTATTAAAAAAATGGGGGTAAGAGGAGGTGGAGGGAAGCTGGACCTTATAGAGGGAAAATATTTTCTAACTGTAATTTCTTCATTACAAGGCATTTTAAGAGGACCTTCCTTCTCCCCCCTCCCCCTTCCTTCTCCTCCATTTCACGCTGGTGGTAATATACAAAATAACATAAATGCCCTCCTCAAATACAAAAGTGAATATATCCTCTTGATATAACATCCTCTTGATATTATGCTATGAATCGTTATTTGAAGATCTTGTGACCCTCACTATAGTTTCTGTTTGAAACTCAAGATTCTGTGGGAAAGGTACTTCTTATCATATCACAAATCACCTGAGATGCCTTGAAGCTACTAAATAATCTCTTTTTCAATTAACCTGCAAATAAGGATCATCAAACATCAAAATTGATCAAAAATTGAAAGAAACTTTAGTTTTGTTTGCTCATTGTCAATATGTGACCTTTGACACAGTACATCCTGAGCATCTTTTGTGTGAGTGCTATCAAGGGATCAATGTGAATGGTATGTACTCTAGAGCCATACTGGTCAAACGACCAAATGCTAGAGGTTTGGAAACCTACAAATTCATAACCGGTATTATACTGTACATCATCAGACCTGCCAACCTTTAGGATCACCAAACTGTATTCTGGAACTACAAAAGTTGTATTTTTGATAAAAACTGTACTCTTGAAACAAAATGTACAAAACAAAGGTTTACTGTGGCTGAAATAAAATTACCACTGTACTTTCAGTTTCTCTTATTGTAGGAATCTGAATCTGAATCGGTTAAGTTGGCAAAATCAATCCTTCAAGAGGACATGAACGCCAACCGAGCTTAAAAAGTATGAGTAAAAAAAATTAAAAAAATAAAATAAAAAATAAATAAATAAATAAATAAATAAATAAATAAAAATAAATAAATCGTATTCTGGTGCCAAAAAACATACAATCGTATTCTCAACATTTTTCCGTATTAAATATGGCAAAATCGTACAAGTTGGCAGGTCTGTATCATCGCATGAAAGAATTCCAAAAATATTTTAATACTTTCTTTAAACCTGTCAGCACAAAGATGAAACAAAAGGAAAAACCTCCCAAAACATCTAACATTTGATAACCAGAGGGAGAAATCCCACGTGGTTCCGATGCTAACTTTGGATTAAAAGCAATTTTTTCTTCATATCATATATCTTTAAATGTTGTGTTCTAACACGTTTAGTGCCTGACATGTATAATGATGAAGCCAACAACTCAACATTTTATAGGATCCTGTATCATCCTTGCTTTTATCAACAGCATCATACCAAGTTTGATTTAAATCTCATGTACAGTACCGATGCGAGCAGTTTGACACCGGCGAGTTTTTTTCGGCGTTTTACCGGCGCTTTACCGGCGCTTTACCAGCTGCTTACAGGCACTTTACCGGCATTGAAATTACTGGCGCAATTGTCAAACTGCTCGCATCGGTACTGTAGGTTTGTGGATATATGAGCATAAACAGAATTTCACAATTAGTACCGCCTTCTTATTAATATTTATGATATCTGCAACAAAAACAATAGAGGATCAATTGCAGACCACAGAATACCCATATACTAAGTATGGCATAAATACAACTTGATGATTTTGAAATAGTATTTGTTTAAACAAGCTTGTTAACAGAATTTTACATTTAGCCCTGCCTACTAATTGATATTCATGACAGCATCAAAAGCAATAGGGATCATCTACAGACCACAACACATCCATATATTAAGTATGACATAAATCCAATATGAGATATCATGTTTACAAGCTTGTTAACATAATTGTACATTTAGCTTTGCCTACTGATTAATATTTATGACATCAGCACCAAAAACAATAAGGATCATCTACAGACCACAACACATCCATATACCAAGTATGACATAAGTTTACCTCACGGTTCTTGAGACATCGTGTTTACAAGCTTTCGTCACAGACACACATACACACATACATACATACACACCCATGACTACATGCAGTAGGTTCCTTATGTTATCGCATCGAAACCAAAAACCCTGTTTAAACATCTTTCTTTGTTCTTATCAATATTAGATTACAACCTATTCACAGATGTCTTTCTCTCCTCTTTAAATAAAACCAGATTCCAAAACATGTTTTTTATCTCTGAATAATACCCTGTTACAATTTGTTCTGTTCTTAATTTAAAACCCCTTCCCCAACAATTGTTGTCCCTACTTAGTTTACATGTTATCATCTTGTATTATTTGCATGTACCCATGACCATGATGGGGGTGGGGTTATTAGTCATTTCTATTTGCATTAAAAAACAAATATATAATGATCTATGATAACAACCTTGTTCCAAAATTTGTTTTAAAGAGGCGAAATCGTCATATGTGCACAGTATTTAGTATTCCTTTCAAATTTTTTGATTGGTTGAAATTTTGCTGCGCCATTCGTTGTCTCATATTGCAAGGTATATAGTTATTCAAAACACCTTGAAGGTCACTATACGAGTTAGCCCAGTAGGTTACGACAATCGGAAGCAATTTTTTTCTTATCAACAGTTGTGAGTTCGAGCCCCGGTAGAATCGTTTCTTGCGACTTTTGCTTTCATCTTCTTCTTTTTCTTTCTCAGTAATTTTCATTTGGTGACTATTATTGTAGTATTATAATACTAATATTTCACTTTCGCTTTCTGACAAACGCATTGAAAAAACAAACAGATTTCTCGTCACAGTAACGTAATGCACTGTGTATGCAGGGAGTAAATGGCAACTCCCTGGTGTATGTAACTCGGCACACACAACGTACATGCTAGTATCTGGCTATACAAACCATGGAGTTCTCTTTTAACTCCATGTACAAACAGACAGTGGATCGGATCTTGCGTCCACAACCGGAAATGACATCAAAATATTGCATCCCCTAATTCTAACGTATTTTAATGAGATGAGCCTCCCTCTTTAAATCTTATTTACTACTTGATTACAACACTGTTCAAAATTCAGTTTTTGTTTCCATTCAATATCTAATTAAAACTGTTCCAACACAACTTTTGTTCTAATAGTTCCTAATTGATCAATGTCCTATTCTGCATTACTTGACTCCAAATGAGAGGTCAATACAGTGGTTTAATTAAGATTAAATTAAGATTGGAATTATTTAATACTTGATTAAAAACCCTGTTTCAAAAACAATTGTATTTCTGATTTAATACCGTATATTCCCTAATAAACACCTCCGGGGGCGTTACATTTTCAAAGGAAGAAGGGGGCACTTATTTGAGACTAAATTTCAAATGTACTTACTGTGTGCATAGCAAGTTCAACTCTATTGACTGTGTAATTTTCGGGCAGTTTTACAGTTTTTAAGCGAAGTTTGGTTAAAGCATAGTGTTAAATCACACTGTGTATTTAATATTACGATATTACCAATTAATTTGTGTGACTTTACGAATGTCACTGCACAAAAAATATGGGAAAGGTGGCGTTTATTAGAGTGTGAAAAAAATTGTACTTTTATTTTAATTTGTATTCAGCATTACCAGACTTGATTTGGCAGGTCAACAGTTCAATTTAAATTACCGAAGGTAAGTACCCTTTCCAAAGTGTTTTTATTTCAAATGCAGTTCAACCAACAAATGTGACTTGCTGCTGTGACAGTTAGGTTCCCTTGGTACTCAATGTTTTTCACAGATTGGAATTATTTTGAACTGCCTTTCATTTTTGAGGTTTAAAGGTTTCTCGTTTCATTGTCCAGTTTAGGGCACAGTGAGTGATGATTATTGACGGATCAAAGCCAATGTCAACAAATGCATAATGAGAAAAATCCCTACAAGAATTCGAAACAACAACATTGGATTTCAACCACATCTTGACCATAAGGTTCTGTTTTGAACTGTTGACATGTAAGTGACCAGTGACCTTAAACTGCTCCATCAGATGTACTTGTCAACAAGATAATATTGAGCTGTTTTGCATGAATAAAATAAATAATTTTTAAAATTTCATTAAAGGCCAGATATCATGTTTACATGGAAAACAAATATACAATACAGACCCCTAGCTTGATTTAAATAGAAGCAGGGTGCTAGACTTGTTGAGGGGCACATTAATGCGTGTGCGACATTTTTCTTTTTTTCAGCATCTTTTCGGCATGAAGTTCTTTACAAACAGGACAATTGCTTACTATGCTATCATTCTGTGTTCTGTATTCATTTACGAGGTTAATTAAGATTATCGAGTTTAAAAAAAAAAAAAAAAAAATCTTTTTATATTATTTTCTCATGAGGGGCAGGGCGGACACCAGGCGGGCAGGGCGAACCCCCGAGGGGCGGGGCGGGGCGGGCCACCCCTGTAAAACAGGAAAGCTAGGGGTCTGCAATCAAAGTCAACATTTCTCATTGGTCATACACAAATACCAACAACCAATCAATAACTGCCATGGAAGTGACTAGCACACTGTACATACACACACAGTGCACACAGTATGACTTAGAAATGATCCACACTGGATGTGACATGAAATACTGTATATGAACATTTTACAGAGACGAGATTCCCTTTTTGAAGGATTAGTTCAGTGGTCAACATGTTGATCTTAAATGCACAAAAGGGAATGAACAAAAAATATGAAGTGTTCAATTGGAAAATTTCAACTAAGCAAGTTTTATAAATTCTGAAAACACTAACAGAACTAGGCAACTACATGATGTATTTTGATAAAAATCTGTAACTACTTTTTGAGATAATTGAGAAACAAACAGACAGATAGACAAACAAGCAGTCAAACGAACAAACAACGCCAAAAACATAACCTCTGTCCACCTTTGTCGACAGAGATAATTACTACTATTGTGATACAAAAATGCATTGATTTCTTACAAATCAGTCCTAGAAAATCTTGAATAATGGCAGGATACAATCAAATGCAGACATTCATGGAGCAGCTAGTCGTCAAACACCCTCACCACATCCGTGTTTGTAGAGCAGTCATCAAACACCCTCACCACATCCGTGTTCGTGGAGCAGTCGTCAAACACCCTCACCACATCCGTGTTCGTGGAGCAGTCGTCAAACACCCTCACCACATCCGTGTTCGTAAAGCAGTCGTCAAACACCCTCACCACATCCGTGTTCGTGGAGCAGTTGTCAAACACCCTCACCACATCCGTGTTCGTGGAGCAGTCGTCAAACACCTTCACCCTACCGTGTTCGTGGAGCAGTCTTCAAACACCCTCAAAACATCTGTGTCACATACATGTATTATGGCTCCTCTGTCAGAAATGGACCAGCCCAATAAAATGCTCCTCTTATAATATCACAAATTTCAAATATCTTCCACAAAAATATCTTTTCAAGGTACTTAATCTCCAATAAATATATCCAAGATCCTTTTTTTTCACAGTAAAATCAAATGAAGTGACATCATCAAGGCATTTGCCTTGTGAATTTCAACCACAGATTCAAGCGTTATGAATTCGTGCAAAATACAATTCTGGGAAATTTTTCACAATTATGAAAAGAAGGGTTGTTTAATAAATATATGATTATCCACATGATTACAAATACTTCTATATGCTTTTGTGTTGTGTTTTCGTCCGACACCAGTGCCAATCCAAAATGCCTAAGGTCTCACGAGAAAACTAGCCAACGAGGTTTCAAAATGAACTGATTGTCCTGTCAGGCTTACACCAAAAATACAACAAAAAGGTGAGAAAATATAACAAATAGTGAGTCACTTGATAATCACCGTTTAAAAACACCTTCCTTTTGTACAAAATATCAAAGGGCAAATAAAAGTTCCAATAATAAGTTAACCCTTTCAAAATTATTCACCAATTATAACATGAACCTAGCACTCAGTGAGAAATAATTGTATGATTTCTTCACAAACTTGCTTTCAATTATTATACCATGCAGTGCTACTAAATAATCCTACCCGAGCCCAGATTTTCCCCCTCTAAACACATCCAGACAAGTTTTTCATATAAGCCTATACAACAATATATAAGTTTAAAAAATAAAATAAAAGTTTTAATTTGACCCCAGAATACAGTTGAACAACAAAATTGCAATCAATAAAGGCTGTTACCTGTCAAAACCAGCAATTCCATCAATAGCTTCACTTCAAAAGAAAATCACTGAACCTTAGGATGATACCCATGGATGACTAGCAGTGAAAAGGGTATAGAATATTAAAGTACAAATCTTTACTGGCTCCAGCCACCTGTATCAAAAGCCTGCTAGATGAGAACCTAGATTCAAGTCTTAGTTTATAACAATCAGTAAAAGATAAAATGAATTTGCAATCCTGCCCCATTCTTTAATAATCATTCCACTTTAGATAGGTAGAGGTACTATAAAATTAATTAGCTTACTTCAACCAATCACAATGAAAATAGCAGAAATTGTACAATAGCAAAAATTCCATCAAAATTCCAAATTTTAAAACCTGAAGTTCATAAGAAAGAAAACAATTTTAGAAACAATTTAGTACAAAAATCATGTTGATATGTTATTCCTACCAAGAAATATTCAATTTTTAAGGTTTATAAAAAATAGCAATAAATGAATAGGAAAAGGTTCAGTATGACATCACAGCAACACATTCTCCCACAAAGTTTATGTATTTTATTAAAATCTATCATCCTTTTTTATTAGTAAAACCTGCTAGAAAAATAAATTGATGAAAGTTAGGTATTTATATACATTGCCAAATTTATCCTACTTCAATCACTTTTGGAAAAGTGTTTCTAATCATACAGAAACAACCAATTAACATTCAAAGAAATACATAAACATTTGCAATGAAATTGCCTCTATGACATCATCAAACACAAATTCGTCATACTGTACAAAAAAATTCAGAAGCAATTGGGAATCTTTAAAAAGATATATCTACTGAACGGAATATGATATCAACCTGATTTTTGTACCAAATTCGGGCTCTAAAAGTATGCTTTTTCAAATAAAATTTTACAAAAACCTATGGGAGTATTCCATATTTTATATGTTCAGTACTGTACAGTATATAAGTATACCTCTCTATTGTCATATTTCAATTGAAACAGGAGAAGTGGAGGGGGGGGGGGGGGGTTCCTGTACCTCAACTTTTCCAGAGCAAATGTTATTCAAGTTCCTCTTACAATGATTGCACTGCCTGTAATATAAGTTATTTTCCATTGCACTAGATCTAAAAACAGCTCCAAAGACTATGTGCAACGCTTCCAGAAAAGGTAAGCATTTGCAACATAAGGTTTTATTTGAAATCTCGCATAATTGACTTCAATTTAATATTTATAACCCAATTATGTATAATACACACACTGGCACATCATAAGAATACAGGATAGTTCATACAATTATGGAACTAAAGCTCCAAGAAACAATTAACCTACAATTTTTGGAAATAGCAAACCTGCTTTTGCAGGGTTGCCGAAAACCAATCTGGCCTGGGGTATCTTGAACACCCGGCCCCTTTGGAAGCCAAAGTTGATAGGTTGCTGGTTACAGGTTATCTTTTTAACACCGTACAACATGCATCCCTCTGCTCTAATTTCTATGGGCCCCCGAGGACACATAACTGTAAAATCCTCCACTGATTGAAGTATGACCTAACTTTACGAGACAGCATCACACTAGTGCGGCCACTAATTATCCCCACGAACAGGTGAAAATTACAAATTGGAAATTTAATATGTAGAAATGGATCTTCCTCCTATGCTTAAAGGCCAGTTCTCTTGTTAATGTGAAGAAAACCATCAATTCAACATTTCTAATTGGCCAATCATATTTACAGACATACTGACAAGCCAATCAAAAACGGCAGCAGAAGTGATGTCACTAGTATATAGGAGATTCAATGGTGATGTGTGACGACACTGGTATGTAGCAGATTCACTGGTGCTGTGTGACCTCACTGGTATATAGCAGATTCACTGGTGCTGTGTGACGTCACTGGCATGTAGCAGATTCACTGGTGCTGTGTGACGTTACTACTGGTATGTAGCAGATTCACTGGTGCTGTGTGACGTCCCTGGTATGTAGCAGATTCACTGGTGCTGTGTGACGTCACTGGTATGTAGCAGATTCACTGGTGCTGTGTGACGTTATTGGTATGTAGCAGATTCACTGGTGCTGTGTGACATTACTGGTATGTAGCAGATTCACTAGTGCTGTGTGACGTCCCTGGTATGTAGCAGATTCACTGGTTTGTTTGTTTGATGAGGTCTTAACGGCACTACGACAACAAGAGTCAAATTGTGCCTGAGGTCAGATCATTCTAGAGGTAGGAAGGAAAGAAAACAGGGGAATGAGAGAAATTCAATAACAAAAGTTAGAAAGCTGTAATCGAGAGAGGAGGTGCATGGGTGAAACAAAAACAAAGTACAGAGAGGGGGTGAAAGAGGAGAATTAAATATGGTTGTAGAGGGAAGCATGATGAAGGAAGGATATCATTTTATCGAAGGATTTTTCTGGAAGAACTCAGCAATTGAGTTGTGGTGAGCGAGGGAAGCTCTGGGAAGGTTGTACAGGGGCAAGCAAGGAGAACGTGATAGGTTGTGAGGGTGCAGTGGCAATTGTTACAGAGGGGTTGGGGGGAACCAATAAGGAGGTGGGAGTGAGTGAGGTGGGTGTGACTAATTCTAAGATGGGTAATATGATTCACTGGTGCTGTGTGACGTCCCTGGTATGTAGCAGATTCACTGGTGCTGTGTGACGTCACTGAAATGTAGCAGATTCACTGGTGCTGTGTGACGTCACTGGTATGGTATGTAGCCGATTTATTGGTGCTGTGTGACTTCACTGGTATGTAGCAGATTCACAGGTGCTGTGTGACGCCCCTGGTATGTAGCAGATTCACTGGTGCTGTGTGACGTCACTGGTATGTAGCAGATTCACTGGTGCTGTGTGACATCACTGGTATGTAGCAGATTCACTGGTGCTGTGTGACATCACTGGTATGTAGCAGATTCACTGGTGCTGTGTGACATCACTGGTATGTAGCAGATTCACTGGTGCTGTGTGACATCACTGGTATGTAGCAGATTCACTAGTGCTGTGTGACATCACTGGTATGTAGCAGATTCACTGGTGCTGTGTGACGTCACTAGTATGTAGCAGATTCACTGGTGCTGTGTGAAGCCACTGGTATGTAGCGGATTCACTGAAGCTGTGTCAAGCACCAGTGATGAGATTCCCTCTCTAAATTTTGTTCTTAAAGGATCAGTTCATTTGTCAGAACTTTATCTGATATGAAAGAGGACTTTAATAGAAACAAAATGGTGAAGAAAGCATTCAAAACTCTTATTCCATTAAGGAGATATTCAAGCTTAAAGTTTGGTCTTATTTTATTTATTTCTTATGAAGAAATAACTGGTGTAGTAAGTCTACTAAGAAACTTTGGCACACTTATCCTCACATTCTCAACAATTTGTAATGTATTTTGAAGAATTTTTTTTGTTCACTTTTTACTCTTTTGAATATTGTTCCTCAAACTTTCATCAGGTGATAAGTTATAATTACCCTTACTAGATTATGTTTTATTACTTTCCTAAAATATCCACACATGACTATTTGCCTAAGAAAATCCAATCGCAGGACAAAATAGGATAGAAAACATAACAATTTTAAGGAGTCTAAGGCTATGACATCACAGCTAGTCTGATTTCAGTGTTTCTACACAAATGATACCAAACTTTAAACTCAAATATCTCCCTAACAGCATAAGATTTTTAAAAGCTTTCTTCACCATTTTGTTTCTTTGTCCTTTCACAGAAGCTGAAGTAATCCTTTCAAGAAAGAACTTCACTTGTATCCCAATGATTGGCTGTTCAGTTATTTGAGAAGGGTGGTGCATCTAAACTGGTACCTCCATGTGTCTCTGCACATAAAATCAATTCCATGTGATCTGTCTGTCTTCACCAAATTCATATGACCTTGTCATATGACCTTGTCATTTTAACTTGGGATTAAAAACCAATCCCCAAAGATTACCACATGAGGGGTTCTGACATCAGACAAGACAATTTTTTAGCAGACCACATGGGTCTCTATAATCAACTACATCATGTGCTAATATCAGTGCAAACCACAAAATGTATGATTTTTCATGTCAGAGACACTGGTCTTTATGAATAGAGGCAGGCTTTATGACCTGGTAAACCTTTGGTTTGATGACAGCACCACCAGTCAGAGTCAAACATGCCAAGAGGGTGTTACAAAATTAAGGTGCAGTGGTTAGGAAAGACACGAGTGGAAAAGAGGAAAGGATTGAGAGAAGTGAAAATTGTAGAGGAAATAAGTTGTGGAAGAAAAAGTTATAGGTTATAAGGAGAGGGGAAGAGGGATGGGATGTGGTTATCAAAGTTCTTTTCATTGTTTGTTTGGAGGTATGCAAATGAACAAAAATTAAATTGGATGCATTTGGCGACTTGAAAATTTCTTATCAATGTTACTTTTAGGTGTATTAAATTACTTGTCCTTTGAAGAGGGAATCTTGTTCTAAGAAAATTGCTCTATTACAGTATGTCCCCTACTACAGTGTACATCTTGATAAGTAGCGTAGGTAGGATTTGGGGGAGCAAGGGGGGTACCCCACATTTTCAAAATGTATATCATTTGAATGATTATTTTTTGTATCTTAGCATGATTTTGCCCCAACACACAGTAAGCAAATTCTGCCTAGGTTTGGTTTGTTGATGTTTAACGGCACCGCGACAGTCAGAGTCAAATGTGCCAAGAGATTGTTAATAAATTATGGTGTAAGAGTTAGGATAGTGAGGAGATGGAAGGTTTGTAAGAGAGAAAAGGGGGAAAAGCAGAAAGAAAAAGAAAAAAAAAGGAGGCAAGTAAGGTTGGGTGTAGAAAGGGAGGGAAGGGGGAAAATAAATGTGGTGGAAGAGGTTGTTGTTGCGGAGGAAGTTGATGATGTTTGAGGAAGAATTGTTATCGAAAAGGTCTGAGATTGAGGATGGTAAGAAGAGAAGAGATCTAGAGTTCTGGTATAGAAGACAGGTTACGAAGATATGCTTGATGGAGAGATCAGTGTTACAAGTGTGGTAGAGAGGGGTAGGGGAGCCGGATAAGAGATAGGAGTGAGTGAGAGAGGAGTGGCCGAGGCGGATGAGGGTGACAATGATGTCTTCCATGCGATTGCGACTGTACAGAGGGGTGTTGGTCCCGACTTTGGGTTTGATTGTGTGGAGTTTGTTACTGGTTTCGTGATTCCAGGAGCTTTGCCAGGTTTATTTTTATGTAGTTGGAGATGGAGAGACGGAGGTCTGAGTATGGAATAGGAAAAGGAGAGGCGATGTTTGACAGAGCTTTGTTGGCGGCTCTGTCAGCTCTCTCATTGCCAAGGATGCCTACATGGCTGGGAATCCAGAAGAAGATAATATTCTTTCCTAAGGAGGAGAGAGTGTGGAGTTTGTTGAGGATTTGTAGAATGAGAGGGTTGGGCCAGACCATGTTGAAGATGCCAGTGAGGATAGATTTAGAGTCAGAGAAGATCACGAAACGGGGGCGGTAAGAGAGTTATATGAAGTTTAAGGGTAGGAGGATGACTTTCGCTTCGGCAGAGTAGATAGCGGTGCCGTCGGGTAGCTTTGAGGAGAGGGTGAGGCCGAGACAGGTGGTGGCGGCTGCAGAGGACGTCTGTGACGCCCTGCAAGTCGAGTTCAGTTTCTGCATATGCAGACTAGTAACATAACTTTTGCAGAAATAAATATTCATTTAACTCCACTTTCAGGATGACTAGCCTTCAAGGATAAAAGAAACAAAATAGTGAAGAAAGCATTCAAAAATCTTATTCCGTTAAGGAGATATTTAAGTTTAAAGTTTGGTATTATTTGTATAGAAACGACTGAAATAAGACAAGTTGTAATGTCACATCCTCAGATTCCTCAAAATCTTTATGTATTTTAAAGAAAGTTTTTTTTAATTTTTCACTTTTTAAATTATTTTTCTTCAAACTTTCTTCAGGTTGTACAGTATATTATAAATACCTTCTTAAATTCAGTTTTACTACTTTTTTGACATATCCCATGGTTTAGAGGCTACCAAATTGCAGGACAAAATATGATAGAATACATAAAAAAAACTTTGAAGAATCTGAGGCTATGACATCACAACTAGTCTGATTTCAGTCCTTTCTATACAAATGATACCAAACTTTTAACTTAAATACATGTATCTCCTTAACGGAATAAGATATTTGAATGGCTTCTTTACTATTTTGTTCTTTAGAAGACAGTCCTCTTTCATATAAGATGGACTTGCTTGACCACTGAACTAAACCTTTAAAGGAATAAGATTTTTAAAATGCTTTCTTCACCATTTTGTTTCTTTTGAAGTCCTCTTTCATATAAGATAGATTTGATGGACCACTGAACTAATCCTTTTATGGAATAAGATTTTGAATGCTTTCTTCTCCATTTTGTTTCTTTGGAAGTCCTCCTTCATATAAGATGGACATACTTGACCACTGAACTAATCCTTTATCAACTCCTTAACATGATAAGATTTTTGAATGTTTTTTTCACAATTATGTTTCTTTTGAAGTCCTCTTTCATATAAAATGGACTTGCTGGACCACTGAACTAATCCTTTAAAATACAATATTCTCGTTCTCAACTGAGAAACAAATGGAGCAGTAATTTATAGTCATTACACAGTGTTTAATGATTCAGTTTAAAACTTGCAAAAAGTGTAACTTTTCCTTAAAATTATTCAAGCGTTCCAAGAGAGGAGTATTACTTAATTTCTACCAATATTTCTCATCCATCTTGACATATTTGTAGAAATGGGTTCTGTTATGCTACGGGTCATGTGTAAAGGCCATATGTATATATTATTGATATCATTACAATTTATACAGCACCAAAATCTATGTAAATAATCATTGGTGCTGTACTAATAAAATATTACATGAATACATTAGAAAAATAAAAGTTAAGAAAACTAGCCCTAAAATACTGAATGTAATTAAAACATGCAGAAAAAATATATATTAAAAGTAATGAGATTTAATATAAGTAAAAATTGAGAAAAACTAAAAGGATTTAAGAACAATACATCTACACCAATAAAACATTAAAAGGTAAAATAACTTCTATAAGTACTTTAAAATTATGATTTAAAAGAAGATATGGTAGTAATAGACTATATAAATAAAATTGTACATACTGACATTAGAAAATAAAAGATAAGAACTTTAATTAAAGCATGCATCAAATAAAAATAATATTAAAAGGTTGAATATAAATAAAAAATATAGAAAATTAAAAGGATTTAAGAACAATACATCTATACCAATAAAACATTAAAAGGTAAAATAACTTCTAAAAAACTTTAAAATTATGATTTCAAAAGGAACATATGGTTGTTATAGACAGATAGACTTTAGCATGGCCTATATAACCCTATACCATCACTCAAACATTATGCAGTGTCTGATGTCTTTGTTCTTTGATGTATTTGCTCTTTTGACATCCCACCTACTCCATATAAACATATCTCTAACATAACCATATGGCTGGGGCAAGAGAGAACATCCATCATTCTCAGCTCAATATGGACGGCCCAGGCACTACTTGTTCCGCCATACACTCCATTCAATATTTCAGAACCTTCTGGTTCTTATAATAATGAGCGTACAGATTATGAAAAGTGTAAATGGTTTTTGGTAGTGAAAAACAATGTTTTGTTTTTGAAGGTCATAGGAATACAGGCAGGATATGTTACATGTAGATGCAAACATATCTCCTGCGCACAAATCTCACAAAGGCAATTTAGTTCAGTAAGATACAGTACATTGACCCTGCATGATAAAGAACAAAAAGACCCCTTAACAGAACATTCCTAAACAGAACATTCCTAAACATAACATTCCTAAACAGAACATTCCTAAACAGAACATTCCTAAACAGGACATTCCTAAACAGGACATTCCTAAACAGAACATTCCTAAACAGAACTACATAAGAACTGTGACATCTTGTTCAGTTCAGGAGATATGGAATTTTAGTGTACTCTATTAGATTCTGTATAATTAGTAGGTCTGACATATCCAATAGTTGTAAACCACAAAATCAAATAAAATATACAATACAAAACAAAATATTTGAAGAATGTGAAGATGTTATGTCATGATTGTCATCATATCATAACTAGTCTGATTTCAGTCATTTCTATACAAATGAGACAAAAATTTAAGTTAAAACATTCATCTTCAAAAATAGAAAAGTAGTTATTTATTCAAGACATGTAAAACATCACATCTTATTAACTGAGGTACAGTATGTGTGATGCACTTGTCAATGGTGTGACTCACCCCTACACCCCTCAATTGTGTGACTCACCCCTACACCCCTGGAAAAGTTGAGTCATTGCACCAAGGTGGGTGGACAAAACATGTACATTGATGCACCCCTCAGTCACATGGGTGACTGACAATTTTTGTCAAATCAATTACCCCAAATCAATTACCTCTGTACAAAGTCAATGGGTTTGAAGTAAATTGCTGACTGACGATTTGGTACAATGACTCACATGTGAGTCACTATGTCTTATGTCAATAATGTCTTTTGACTGATATTGCCGGGGGTAGTAGTGGTAAGTCATACAACAGACAAGTGTATAATAGTCTTTTAAATTCAAGTGACAATAAATCTGACAAAGGTGCACCTATCTTCCACATGCACCATAGGTCTTACAATATCAATCTTCTCCTTGGATGTCTTGTTTATTGTAGCGAGCTGTTTATTTTGCTTGTGGCCCCCTTTTGACACCCAACCTCAAACTCCCAGGTGCCCCTTTTTAAATCAAGCTAAAGGGCTGTAAAAAGAGCAGGAAATTTGTCCTTCAATATTCCCTCTAAAGTGGCACCTCCTTGACTAAACCACAACATCACCAACCTGTACAAATTTGTCATACTTTTCACAATGCCTTGTCACAATCAGCTTCATGTGCCTGCTGATCTAATGCCAACTCCCTGCTGATACAACCATATACAATAGAAGGGAATCCTGTTACCTTAAACTTCTCTTGACACTGATGTAACCTCTGGCCAACACACTGTATACACTCTCAACACACAAATAAAGGAGAGCTTTTGACAATGACAACAGTTTATTTCCAGCTTTGCACATCAACATCAAAAACATTAACAAAATAGTTTATGCATACATAACAAAATAAATAAACATAACTGGTAAAGGAGGGGAAAAAAGAAGTATAATACTTATAAATCTATTCCTTCAAATAAATTCACATACAAAAACTCAAATCAATATTAGAATGGCTGGAAAGAAAAGTAAAGAAAAGGGAGAGAGAAAAAAAATAAAAAAAAAAAAATAAAGCAAAAATCAAACATCTACATAACTATTAGGTTATGTTTGGCAATTGCTAAGTGAAATTCAATTATTTTTTCCTTATACCTTTTTCTGAAAATAATAATGTTATTACAATTAGTAATGTTTTCATCACATGTATTCCAAAGTTTAACCCAAGTGATAGAAATGCAGTGCTGCTTTTTGGTTGTTTAAACATATTTTTAAATCTATTCTTATAATTTATATTAAAACTGTAGTTTGTAGATGTAGAGTTATCAAAAAATATGATTGAAGATTACATGGCAATGACATATGAAAAGCCTTATACATAAAATATAAAAATATAAAATATTTTTATACCCTAGTGAACAGAACAAAACACACAGGACAATACAAAGCCACCTACAAAACACACACAATACAAAGCCACCCACCCGCCTCAGGCTTATATATCCAGGCTTCAACATACAAAATCAACCTTTTCATCTTAGAAATGGAAGAAAAGGCAGGCCTTGGGATTTTGTTTGCAAAACTTTATTTCACAAAAGGAAAAGGAAAATGAATTGGACTTTTCTAGATCTTCATCTGTTTTACCATTGAGAGGTACAGTAATAGAATGGTCTGAACAACTCCCTGGTTTTACACATAGCAACTAGCTCTATAGATGACAGTGTATAGTTGTTAAGAGGTTTGGCCTTGGTTTTAGCATGGTTAAGTTTTAAACATACTTAAAATTAAAGTGGTCCTGCCACGGGAGGGGGGAGGGGGAAGGGGGAGGTTAAAACTTAAATTAAATATGTTAATTGGCTTAACTGATTTGCAAAAATCTAAATTTTTCTGCACAAAACTTAATCGATTGCCAGAAAATCGCAAAAGAAAAATACATTTTTCGTCACCTTGACAAAAAACCCAATAAGACTCATTACGCAATGACGCCATTTTGGGAACGCCTGTATGTAAACAATGCATCGATGCCACGTTATACGTGTGTTCACCATTGAAATTTTACAACTAGTATCGATAGCATCTCTTGTTTGTTCTTCTAAAATATAACATTTTCCAAGCAAATATAAAACAAAATGCCACAGCGATGTGTATTTGGAGGATGCAGTAATATAAATTATCAAACTAAAAGTCGTTTAACAATGGCAAAGGACAACAAAACGAGACGATTCTGGACGTGTTTTGTGCACTTGACATGAACCGAGTTTTCAGGGCTTACCGGGTACAGTGTTATATTCAGCTCACAACAGATTGTTACCCCTGTTCTGTTCAATTTAAACAGTAGCTTGACCGCATCGTCTCTGACATTAAATATCTACTGTTTCGCGAGTAACAAAAATTCAAATGAAAGACACAGAGGAAGAAAAAAAATAAGACTTAGTGAGATTCAAACTCATAATCTCTCGCCCAAAAGGCGAAGCCGTAACCAACTGGGCTACTTTATCACTTGAAAATTTGTATAATTTATTTGTTATATTGTGTGGAATATGATCAAAGGAAGAAAAATCCATAAAATAGAACTGGTTTGTAATTATTGTGTCCATATGCCAAGCCATTAAAAAGTAAACTAACCAAATTTCTTTAAAAACTTTTAAATTAAGTGCAAATAAAACTTTATATTTCCATTAGACGTAAAAAAAAGAAAAAAGAAGTAGATGTGGTTGCAAACACTTCAATTTGTTTATGTTTGACAAAATATTACTTGCGTAACAGTAAGAATTTCATACCGACTACGCAAGCTTTGTACTGTAGGACCGTGTATTAGCCCATGTAAGGGTTGTAAGCCTGATCCTTCTTTCTTGTCTGCAAGCGTTTCAAATTCATAAGGAAGGACATCCCTTCATTATGAGAATGTTCTTCATTTATTTCCAAATCATTGTTATCATAGCTTGAACTTGAAGATGACAAATTAAGATCTAAACAGCCCGAAAAACTTTCGCAATCAGATGCTATTTGTACGTGGTTAGTATGTGTGTGATGCATTGTTTATGATCAGCAGTCCCTGAAATGACGTACATGTAGCAAACTGTTATGACGTCACAAATCCCTTTCAACTTTTTTTCGGAGCAAGCAATAAATTATCAATTTCGAAATCATTTTTCATCATGAAAATGGACTTATTTTCAGGCTTTCTTGACGGATTATTGAATTTAGGGATATGAAAAACCTATAACAGGTTAAATCTCAATTTTTTTGAAGGCATGGCAGGACCACTTTAAACATACTCCTGGATTCAGCATACAAGCATACGGATTTAAATTTGAGACTGAAAAATAAATTCCACACATGTGCTTACAATGTAACAGCATACAAAAGCTTTATCCTTGGCTCTATTTAACCAAAACAGATTCAAGAGGGCCAGGGGGTGTAGCCATAATTGGAAACTACCCATGGGTGTAGTAGCCAGGTCGACAGAGTCGTACTATCCCCGAAACAGTAAAATAGTAATGGTAAAATGCTAAAGAAGTCCAGAAACTATGCTAAAAGGTCAAAATATTTCCCTCGGCAACCCCACAATCCAACAGGTTAGCTACACCCCTGCTACCTATAGATACTACATTAAAATCTAAAGACTGCTCTACTCAGAATGTTAAGTTTTTCTTAATATTCAAGAAATAATTAAACAGAATCTTTTTGTAACTGTCCAGGTCTAAACGCAGAACAAACCAAGATCGATGGACAAGAAGCAATAACTTGAGCTACAATGAAAAAAGCACAGTTCCATTAAATCAGTTAAACATTGCCAGTTCCTACAGTACACCATTTCGTAATTTAAGGTATTATAATAAATTATGCAAATTTTATTCAAATTTGGTGACATCTTAAAGACAATACCAACGAGTTTCCATATGATAACCTAAAATAATTTAATTAGTCACCAGTGTTGCTTGAATGGGAGCAGTTGAATATACCTAATTATCATTACTGATGATGAAGACGACGACGAGGACAATGACGATGATGATGATTATTATGATTATGATTATGATTATGATTATGATTATCATTATTATTATCATTATTATTGTTATTATTATATCACATATTTTAAGTGCTTAATTCAGACCAGGTCTGCTCACAAGCACTTTGCAATGAAAATTTAACAGGAAAAGACTAAAAATTAATCAAAATAAAAAACAAAAGTACAGAAATCAAGGAGATAGTGATGTAACGAAAAATATTTCAGACATCAAAATATTGAACAACTATATGTATCTTTAGAGAATGTTTAAAGCCAGTGAGAGTGTTGATAAATGGGATGGATGCAGGGAGATTAAGAAGTTTGAATCTTCATCCTACAGGTATCCTCAATCAAAACTAGGAGAAAACACTAATGATGATTTCAGTGATTGAAATTTTTAGTAGTACAGAAATGTTAAAATTTCCATCAGTCCTCTCTTTCATAAATCACAACTTTTGTATAATGTACATTAAAGATTATTTCAAACTTTTGATTTGCCATGGGGGTGGGGGAGGGGCCTAAATGGGGGTGGGGGAGGGCCTAACTCCATTTGGTAAATACAATACCTCAACCTGTCCATATACCTTCTGCAGTATACATGTAGCATTCTGTAACAAATGCAACCCACAATATCTTCATTTTCATGTGTTCAAAGCCCACACATAATAGCAGCATGCCAGGATTTTACTTTTTTATGTCTGGGAAGACTATTTTCTTATACATTCAGGTATAAAACAAAAGAATAATTTTATACTTTACAGTTTGTTTGTTTGTTTGATGAGAGTTTAACTGCACCACAACAGCAAGGGTCAAATTGTGCCTGAGAGGTCAGATCAATCCAGAGGTAGGAAGGAGAGTAAACAGGGGAGATTGAGAGAAACACGAGAACTAAAAGCCAGAAAGCTGGGATCGAGAGAGAAGGTGAAATCATCAGGGAAAATTCAAAACGGCTTAATTTATGGTTCTGTCTGTGGTACAATAGTACACCTTGGAATGTGTGTCATGGGACCACAGTCCTTCAAGCATTCGTGATCATTTTTCTTTTGGATACCACCAGACAGCTCCGTGATATGGCGCACAGCTGTGAATGATTACTCAGATAAGATATGGATCCATTTTATACCTGTAGCCAATGAATGAACTTGACTCTTATGAATACCCATAATAATGTGTGTCCTACATGGAACTACAGTAGACTTGCCAGTAAATCTTTTACTCTTTTCACATCTCAGCATCTTTTTGCAGCAACATTTCTGTAAACTATTATTGTAAAAAAAAAAAAACTAGAACAAATTGAAAGAGTTCAAATGTATCCATCATTATCGTACCTTAATTCAACTGAACATTACTTTGCTCACGAAACTACTGTACGTAACAAGTCAAATACCATTATAGATGTGTCATCGAGTGCAGGGCTGTAATTCTTATCCAGAAAGTAGGGGGACATGGCCTCTTATCCAAAAAGTGTGTGTGTGGGGGTTGGAGGGGGACAAGGGAAATTTTCTCCAAAATGTACTGATTTTTCAAATTTGACCAAAGGTGTGTGGAGGGGGACATGTCCCCAGGAATTACAGTCCTGATCAAGAATGGGTTCAGACCCTTAAAAGTGTTCAGTTTCATACAAAAATAATCAAAATAAAGTTTAATACAAACTTGGTTCATAAGTTTTGGTCGTTGATTGATGCACACTGCAAAAATAGAAAGAAGGGTCGTCACGATGCATGTGTGTTGATTATCGCGATATCTCTTGATGTTGAGTTTTCAATGCTATCAAAACTACCCTGATTAAAAAATTGTGATATGCCCAGGTTTCACATGTAAACTGCATATTAAAGCAAAAACTTGTGAAACAGATCTTTCAAAGTATTTCAATTAAATGAGATTTTAACAGAATATTTGCAGCATATCTGATTCTTTTATGCTTCCTTTCCTTTAGGTTTTATGGGATAAATGAGATCTAAAATGCTAAAAGCAGTTTTTCAAAATTAAAAATCATAACATACATGTAGATATCGCGATATACAATATATCTGTCCATGATAATGGATATCTGATTTACCCATATGGTGACACTACTACAGGTGTAATAGAAAGTGATTTCTCTCAAAATTAAATGCCATTAGAAAGAATAATCAGCTGTATAGGAGGCCAAAACAATAAAAATTCCCGATGCGATGTGTAACCACAGATTTTACAACTTTGCGATTTGCGAGCATGCGCAATTACTATTTTAATAACTCTTCAACTAAATGCGTTAAAAATACTTCTTTTTAACTTACAATATTTACTACTTTTATTAAACATATCTAAAAGTTGATATGATATTATTAATTTGTGTAGTATTACCTTTCATATAAGACCAAAATTATGCAATTTGATGAAAATTTGAGTGACTTACAGAATAAAAAATGCTATATCGGAGACTTGAAGCCATGTGAAATTTTTGGGACGTGAGTTTGTGTTGTGTGTTATGCAGGGTTGGGTTTATAAAATCCATCGCTGTTATGTCGTTCATCACCTACAACCAATATGTGGTCAGAAAGAAAGACAATATCTCAAGCTTTTTAATGATACTTGAGTTTTCAGTTTCCGAGAATGTTTTTAGAGAAAAAAGTTGAAAACCATTTTATTTTCATTTTTAAGCATGCTTATCAAAATACAATTACAAAAACTCAAGCAAGGTTTGAAAGAAAATTTTCTTATCTTTAAAAATGAGATATAATTAGTCACAATGCCCCATTTACACGGCAAGCAATTTGTTTTTAATTGACCCATGATTTCACAATCACATCAAAGTTGAGTTGTAACTCTTTAAGTTCTAGTTGTAAACAAGGCCGTACTGTAGCTGGAATTTCCATATTTGAGGGCAATTTATATTAATTTGCTATTTCTAATCGTACATAATGTTAAGCATAACTAATTTATATTAAAGTGACCTGAAATGATTTATCAACTGGTTTTAGAGTAATTTAAAGCTGATTTTGGCATGCAGTCTGACACTGACACTGTACAGTACTTTCGTAATGTAAATACTAATACTAACATAAGTGGTACAGTGTACAAGAATTAACTGTGTAGAGTAAAATTAGCACTAGCACTGCAGCCATTTTCAACTGCAATTTAGGCCTGTGATGAAGTAACTAATGTTTAGTTATTGTGTACGGACAATCTTGAATTTAAATTCTTTATTGTTGAAAAAATTGATTTTTAGTTAGATCAAGATCTTTTTGTAATCAAAAGCACAATCTCTGCAGCTTTTTATGCTTCACCAATGGCCTGTTTTTTTTTTTTTTTTAGGTTGGTGGGGGGGAGGGAGGCGGGGGATATCATTTCATGGGGTTATCAACCTGTTTTTTTTTTTTTGGGGACATGAGGGGGGCATGGGGATGTGGGGATATAATTTTCGATAAACCATCATGCAAATTTTCTTACATCTATGGATTTTATGATTTGTTAAAATACTATCATTGCTGAAAGAAAATTGACTTTGATTAAATAAATCTATTTGATATATTTTTCAACATTCACTGTGCAGCTAATCAGGGCCTGTTTGTTTTAGGCGAGCTAAACATTTCTGGATAAACTGAACATATTGCGGGTGTGCTGCTACTGCATGTTTCTTTTTTGTAACTATAAACTTTCATCACAATCACTTGCAGCTGCCTTGGCCTATGGCCTGTTATTTTATTTTTTTTCTTCATGTGAGTGCCAGTTATTTATTGATCAAACGAACATTGCAAGTACACTGTTACTGAGTGTATACCATCATGAATTGTCTTGATCCACTGTATGTGTATAATTTGTTTAATAATATTGCTGAGAGAAACTAAATTTTTGATTAAATAAATACAAAAAATTCATCACATTTTTTTCTTTCTTTTTTTTTAATAAAAATTGTATGCATTTTGTGCTCATACTAAAAAAATTTTAATTAATATTCATAATTGATTAATTCATTAACAATTAATCAGTAGTTAAATGTTTGTATTATTTCAACATTCTAATGGAATATTACAAGTTCATTCAAATTGGTTTTAATCAAATTAAATGCAGTTTTGAACAATGTCATAGTAAATAACCCAAAATGTGGGAATTCCAATTAATATTATATGATTATTAATTATATTTTTAAATATGTGTTTGTTTGTCTTGTTATTTAAATTATACACATTTTAGCTAGAATCTTGCAACTGTCAGCTTTAATTATTTATTTGAAGTACTGAAATAATTTCAGATTTGCACACTTTGACCCAATTAATGAATTGTCTTATTTTTGTCAATGTTAATTTCATTATTTAGGTCGTTAATTAGACTTTCCCTTTATTTATTAGGTCCTTGAATGATAATTTATACATGGCTAAACCATTTGCTAAGAACACAGCTTATTTGCTTTCAAAACTGCATTTAAATAAAATTTAGCAAATTTTACATTAAAAATACATTTGTCCCACTTTTCCCAATTTAATGTATGTTATGGTTTGTTTACAATTTATCTATGTCATTAATTCTTTAATGATATCATATTTTTAATCATTATTTTTTTTTTTTGAGTTGAAGAGAACATTGTACAGAACAAGAAATTACTTAACATCAGTGGTAAAGTAACATGTCCAAACATTTATTATGCTTTAAAAATGCTTAATTCTTCAAAATTGATCAAAATTGACTAAATCTAGTTGTCATGGAAACAGCAATTAACTTTGGGATAATCCAAGTGACACTTTTTTTTTTTTTCTCATAACTTGAGAACCGTGTCACCTATTTACATGATTCTTTTTTTTAAATTGTTTCTACAACTACCATCTTTCATTTAATCCTATTTATAAACATTTACATGTCACTTTGAATTTTCACTATAACCTCCATATTGATAGTAAGTATATACATAAGTTTTCTCCCTCATACTTCATCTTTAGTTCACTTACTGGTTGAAATTTAGGAAAACACAGAAGAGCTTTTATAGGAAAATTAAACAAAATACTGTGACAAAACAGGTAAATTTACTACCAAAAAAAAAAAGAAAAAAAGAATTATTTCAACGATGGTATCTTTTACGTAACCTTTAGCTTGCATGAAAATGCAGTCAGTTCCATTCCCTCCCCCCCTCCCCCTCCTTTCCTATTGATACCTCCTCCTTATACATGTACTGTGTAGGCCACGCTTGAAATGGCAACCATATGGGTTGGGTCATTATTGTTCTTCTTCTCATGAAGTGCATAAACACACTGTGGCTGTGTAGGTGTGTGGAACCAAGGAACAAATAAAAGTAAAGGTGCTAGTATACACATAATAAGCTAGGTTTGGTTGTGTTAGGTTGCATTGAAAAAACCTCAAATTTTGTTGAAATTTGATTCTCATTCAAAACTCTCACATCCTGGTCATAAAACTCTTAAAAATTGTACAATAAATTCCTTAACAATCCATTGTCTGCAAAAAATGTTCAAAAATTTTCCTTCTTAGGTGCACAATTGGGGAAAACCAGATAGTTGTCATTTTAAGTGTGTCCTAGTAACTCCGGATCACGGTCTCCAAACAGAGTACCAAGATACCATCATAAATCATCATTTCAATAATCATTGTGTAATTGCTAACCACAAACTTAAATTTCAAAGTACATCCAAAAAATTGAATTATATCATTAAATTATCCAGAAAACTTAATTGCCTGGTGTGGCATTCTACTTACCAATTAAAATACCAGCAAGTATTTCCTACCCTTCCCAGAAGATTTTAATTCGAAGGCGGCACAATCAACTTAGCTATATTTATTTTCATAACAAAATAAAAGCACATTGCTCAGTCTCCAGATATTTCCAAGTATTACAGTACTACTTAAATGTAAACCAAACTTAAAAGTTCTTTGATGATATTTCCACCATACAAATTCCTGTAAGCACCCAGCCCAATAAATAATACATTACTTTTTCTACCTTGTTGACCCAGCTGGAAAAAGCATTATTTATTCAAGATCCAAATATTATGCCCCAAGGGGGGCCAGGAGTCCAATTTATGAGTCTGCTTGCAGGTTTAATCTTGGCAGGAAAACATATGGAACAACGCTACACTTTGTCAGGTGATGGATTTGCAAAGAGTATTACATACTAGCTCCCCTGTCAACCTGTTCAAAAAGTTTATGGTATTTCACAAGACATGAAAACATAAATTCCAAAGCTTTTCTGTCTGGGAACAACAAAAGGTGTATTTGAAAATGGGAGGTCAAATTAATGTGTGATGTTGTAATCAAGTAATTGTAAGGAAAGACATTACCTGGAGACTGCATCGTGTAAAATACCTCTTACATCATGTTCTGCTTAGCTTCTCATTTAACAAAAGAGTAGACACAATTTGCAATAACCTCATTTGTATATATTTCTTAAACAGGTGTTATGCATGATATGCAAGGCTGTCACTTGTAGGGGAATCCTGTGGTAGGGGATTTTAGTCAATTGTAGGGGTAGGAGCACCTCTTAATATACCAGCAAATTCTTGTTAACCTTATGCCAAAAAGTGACCTAAGAAATTATCACTCTTTTACTAGCGCAGAGAGAGAGGACAGATAAACAGTAAGAAATAGATATTTTCACATAGAATACATGATATGTATATAGGGGAAAAGAGACAGCGAGCCCCCCACTCTCAAAGCTGGGGCAAACACCCTTCTTCCCTCCCCCCCCTTCCCCCCCCTCCCCCCCCCTTCCCCCTCCCCCTTCCTTTTGTGAACCATTTAATTGAGAAAATTTGCACATTTGAGTAAATGTAGTTTACCCATGAAAATTATACTAATTGTGGTTGCAAACCTATGCAAAATGTCTATAAGAACCTTAAAACCTCAGTCTGCAAATTTCACTACAGGTAGGTAATTTTATTTTTTGCTTTTCACAATTTTTTCACATTCACATCAAATTTTGACATCAACCCAAGACTAAGCCACCTGCACACCAACGCAAGGAAGGTTTATATGGACAAGTACTCGGAAAAGGAGCTGGCCTATGCTGCAGGAGAATTTGACTGAATATACTTCTCTAGACTTCAAAGGGGTTAGTGAGCTTGTGACTGACTTTGAAAATAGAAGTAACTTGCCATTGCTTCCACTGCTTAGGGATCGAGTCCCCGATCGAGTCAGGACTGCTTCTCTATTCGAGTATTATATATATAGTTGAAGTTTAACAAGTACAGACCAGCCCGTAAAGTTCGTTAAGCTAATCATTATTGTATATAATTATTATTACCACAAAGTCCATATAATACTTTTTATTTTTCTTCCTGTTTTCCTACCTTGTTATAATTTAACCTTACAAAAATTTCACACATATTTCATATATGAAATGCAAGTGGGAAACGTGCATTTCATATATGAAATATGTGTGGTTTTGGACATTTCACATGTATTTCATATGTAAAATTTGAAATTTCACATGTATTTCATATGTGAATTTCATTCCATAGGTGAAACTTATTTTTTCATATGTGCTTTTGTTTCACAAGTAAGAAACAATTTCATATATCAATTTAGCATTTCATATATGAAATTGGACATATCATATATAAAAATAATGCGGAGCATTCCCAGGCGTATATTTGAGCATCGAACAGCTTTTATACTTATTGTTTTCAGTGGAATTTTGGTTCATTGTTCTCATAACTGTTGTAATCTATGTACATTATAGTTTTTAGAGCTTTGTATATGCATTGAAGATATTTTGTTTTTATGAGACTGACAGAACTCACTGTTCATAATATAATGTACACAACCTACATTTATCTTTGTTGTCATTTTTCAGTTTTATTCCCCTCGACGGCTCATCCAATTCTTGCATGACCACTTCAGCAACATCTGGTCATCATTCCGTCCATTCTATTCAATGGTCATAAAATTATTAGTGTGTAGGGGGAAACTTAATTTTTTGTGGGTGAAAACAACAATTTGCGTAGGGGAAAACCGAATTTTGTAGTGAAAATGCGCTGAAGAGTGTAGGGAAATGCACACGTGTGGTGCGGGAAACAGAAAATTTAGAGTGGCAGCCTTGATGATATGACTAATTGTTTGATCAAGTAGTCTGGTGATCTAAGGTAACATATCTTTCCCCATAAACCAGAGAGTTGCTAATATTTAGGAATAACAACTCCTCAACTACAATGTGGTACAGAACAAATGTGGCTTCCATAACTTCAAATCAAATTTACAAATCTTGGTAGGAACAAGTAGGTAGGTAGACTGGGTATTTTGTATGCCTTCCTCAATGGCTATGGTTATATCAGGGCGGTGTTTAACGCCTTCCTCAATGGCTATGGATATATCAGGGCGGTGTTTAACGCCTTCCTCAATGACTATGGTTATATCTGGGCGGTGTTTAACGCCTTCCTCAATGGCTATGGATATATCAGGGCGGTGTTTAACGCCTTTCTCAATGGCTATGGTTATATTAGGACTGTGTTTAACGCCTTCATCAATGGCTATGGTTATATCAGGGCGGTGTTTAACGCCTTCCTCAATGGCTATGCTTATATCAGGGCGGTGTTTAACGCCTTCCTCAATGGCTATGGTTATATCAGGGCGGTTTAACGCCTTCCTCAATGGTTATGCTTATATCAGGGCGGTGTTTAACGCCTTCCTCAATGGCAATGGTTATGGTTATATCAGGGCGGTGTTTAACAGTAGAGATATCCACGCCATTTGATAAACCCGTTGTGAAGCATTGGTGAATGAAGACTCAACAAGAATCTTGTAAAGGACAAAATAAAGGTCTGTACATCCATACAGTATATCACACATTTTGCACTTTTGAGCTTGCAAGGAGGTGATACTTTATAATGATACTTGCTACATGTAAAGATACTGTACTTCTAAATGTACTCTACATTCACAGTATTCACTGAAAGTTTATTTTGCTGCATTATCATGATTCTGATTTCATTAGCGTCTTGAAACTTCAAAGTATCTTTCAATCTACACTAAGTTACAAATAAAATGATGAACATTGTGTACATGAAAAACATAAATTACAGAAGAATTCACATTCCGATTACTTCGCAAATCCCTCACTTCAAACACATTCCATCCGGTCCATTGATTTGAAGATCTGTGGGTCTGTGATTGTTCCTTCATCATCCCTTAAAAATGTAGGTATTATGTTTGAACCTTGTATGAATATGAATTCCCAGATCTCTACAATATGTCGTACTGTTAGTTTTCATTTGCGTAATATTTCTAGAATCCAACGGTACATTGATCAAAATACTTGTACTCATGCAGTATGATCTCACATCCTTTCTTGGCTGGATTATGGCAAGTCCCTGCTTAGTGGCATATCACGTGAAAACCTCCAACACTTGCAGCGCGCTTGATTTTTTGTGTTGATAGACGGTGCAAGCGCTTCCCCCTTATTGCGTTTTCTTTATGGTTGCCCATCAGAGAATCAATTTCAAGATCTTACTGCATGTGTACAACTGCATTAAAAAAAATGCGTCTTCATACCTTCAAGATTATAATACCTTCAATATGTATATTTATGAGCCTGGACGCATTGGTCTAAAATCCAATAAGAATGTCACTCTACTTGTGGTGCCAAGAACTAGTCGCATCATTGGGGACTGCATACCCCTAGCTTTGCTGTTTTACAAGGGTGACCTGCCCTGCCCCCTGAGGGTCTGCCCTGCACCCTGCCCCTCATGAGAAAATTATTATTATTATTTATTTTTTTTAACTTAATAATCTTAATTAACCTCATAAATGATATACCTTACATGGATACAGAACACAGAATGATAGCATAGTAAGCAATTGTCCTGTTTGGCTCATGAATGGTCCTTATCAATCAAAATAGTTTAATTCTGATTGATAATTATAGCTAAAATCCCAGAGCTTCTTCACCATGGGATTGAGCCCCTGGACTCCATGCTAAAAAGACGCATTAATGTGCCCTTCAACAAGTCTAGCACCCTGCCCCTTTTTAAATGAAGTTAGGGGTCTGACTGCGCCTTTTCTGTCCTGGGTCCATGTTTGCAGGATAATCTACCTATTGCCATCTGCCAGGCTCCAACTGTTTATACTTTTCAAAAGGCCATTAAGACTCATCTTTTTCCTACTGAATAAGTTTTATGCTGTCTATAATATTTATTTTCTTGTTTTATCATCATGTTTTGGGATTTTACCAATTCTTTTATGCTTGTATATTGTCCTGCAATTCTTTTACTTTTTGATATTGTATTTTAAGAGTTTTTTCTATTTATTTTTAATTTTATTGACACACACAAAAATCAAAAACATTATTGGACTTTGAGAAGCTGCCCAGCCAAAGTGTCATTATTGGACTGAGACTGGACAATTTTAGAATGTCTGGATGCCTGATGCTTAGTCGCAGTGGAAAATAGTAGAAATATTTTATAATAGTACTGAGGCTGAATGCCCAGTTGCCGTGAGAAGAAGACTGGAGCTGAATTAAAGAACAATGCATATTCATGAGAACAATGCATATTCATATGAGGTCAATGCAGCGTGACCTGCAAATAGTGATCATAGATTAACAGGAAGTGTTCACAAACAAGAAGGAATTAAGTTACTACTAATACTATTATTGGGCCTCCATGGGTGCTTTATTGATACTTAATCAAGTGCGGGGTATTCTAACTGTTTTAATGTAGTTACTAAGTTATTTAGGCCTATTGAGGTAGGTCATCCGGGAATGTTGTGGTGCACGGCGACGTAACAATGCTTTTTTGACGATCTCGAACTTCAGTCAAAGGGGAAAACAAACAGTCAGTTATTATTGCAGTCAACAGGAGAAAAACATTTTTTTTGTCATTTTGCTAAAAAAACTTGACAGAATTTATTTTTTTAACAATTGTTGTGTATTATTAGACAGTAGTTTCCAATATATATGAGTACTATTAATTTTGGCTGACTTGCTAAGGCGATGCAAGTATTCATAAAAAATATCCTATTAACTGTAATGATAAAGTTTCCCCTTTAATTTGGCAAATCCGCACTCGAGCCCATACACGGTTACGTCAACCAACCACCTCAATTAAAGCCCCATTTTCTTAATTAAACTCACACACAAAACGTAAGTGAACGTCTCAATATAGTATCATTGCATTGGCCTTACAAGTTATATCTTTATATATTTATTTTGTAATTAAGTAAAAGTGATCCATGACGATACAAGGCATTGTCAAAAGTTGACCTGCGATCGCCATTGCATAGGCCTAACCTTAGTTTTTCTAGCGCGTAGTTGAAATTCATCTACACTTGATAAGCTATGCAGCAGTTTCAGCGTTATGCTTAGGGCCTAGGCCCTATAGCCTTTTCTGACTGTGTATAGCAGCCATGTTGTACTAACGTTAGTGGCTATATCGTATACTACAGTCAGATGTAACGTTAGTATTCATATAGGATCTAGGCCTATGTAATTATCCGACTAGATCTAGGCTAGGCCCTACCTACTGTACTCATGACATTAAGACTAATTAATTATTATTCAAATCACTCACTTGCAACTTATCTTTGTATCGATGGGCAATTACATTCGTACAAATCAAGTTGGAAATTGACAAAATTCAACTCACAGGAGAAAATTACTCCTTTTACTCCTTACCCTTTCTGGTGATATTGAAAGCAATCCTGGACCCTCCCAAAATATCCTTGCAAACAATGCAACAAATCTGTTAAAAATAACCAGAAAGGTATTTGTTGTGATGATTGTGACTCGTGGGTTCATAAAGTGTGCAGGCATTAGTAATGCAGCTTACAATACTCTTGCATCATCATCTGATGATTGGTTTTGTTTGGAATGTTTGGCACCTTGTGGCCTGTGTGGACTCCAGTGTAGGAGATCCGAAAAAGCAGTACAGTGTGACAATTGTGATCTATGGATCCACACTAAGTGCTGTAGCATTGACGACTCAAAATACAGCGATCTCATGCATTCTAGCTGTACCTGAGTGTGACACTTGTGACTTCATGAACTTCTCTGATTCTTTCTTCTCAACTAACAATTCTATCAACTGTACTAACTCATATGAGCCACTTCAAAATTTTTCTTCTGGCCATGACTGGGATCAACCACCATCCCGATGTCAAATTGAAAACAAATCCCAAAAGGGAAAAAAAAAGGAAGGTTCTAAAACTTCTTGTTATCAACTTTCAGAGTGTTCAAACAAGACGGCCTCCGTGGAAAGTCTTATCAAAGAAAAAGACCCAGATGTCATTATTGGCACTGAAACCTGGCTTAATTCGAAATTACCAGCGCTGAAATTTTCCCGGACAACTATACAGTTGTTAGCAAAGATAGAAATTCAAATACTTATGGTGGTGTACTACAGGCAATAAAAAATGACCTGGTTTTCACTGAGCTCACTAAATTAGACTCTGACTGTGAAATTATCTGGACCAAATTCCAATTTCCTAAGGAAAAGAGCATGTATATAGGAACATTTTACAGACCCAGTCACAATGATCTCACTAGCCTACTTGAGTTGAAAAAATCCCTCCAAAAGCTTGGTAAAAATGCTGACAAAAACAATGTTATTCTTGCTGGTGATTTCAACCAACCTAATATTGACTGGAGTCAAAACATTATTTCAGAAACTAACGCTTCCTCCGAAGCAGCCAAAATTAATCTTGAAGTGACCAATTCATTCAATCTCACTCAAATGGTGCAGTCACCCACCAGAGATAACAACATCCTTGATCTTGTTTTTACTAACAATTCACCAGCTGTTACCTCAGCTAATGTCATTCCGGTATAAGTGACCATGATATTGTTGAATTGACCTAAATATCTCCCCTCCTCGTAAAAAGTTACCTAAACGTAAAATCTATTTAAAGAAAAAGCTAACATAAAACGAATAAAAGAAGACCTGACCAAATTTAAACTGCAATATTATACTCAATTTAATTCCTCCATTGATGTTGATGAAAAATGGAATTTCTTTGAACAAGAATTTAAATTGATTATTGATAAAAACACGCCTCACAAATTCACCTCAACTAAACTAAATCTGCCCTGGTTTACCCGTATCCAACGCCGTCTCTGCAGGAAAAAACATAAACTGTTTAAAAAGCTAAGACTAATCAACAAGCCAATGACTGGACTACCTATAAAAGCTTTAGAAAGGCTGTCCATAAAAACCTCAAAGAAGCTAGAAACACCTTCATCTGTGATAAACTTAAAAACTCACTTAACGAAAAACCCAAAGGCATTTTGGTCCTATATCAAAAGATTAAGAAGTAACTCTGTAGGTGTGTCTGATCTACTAAATAACGGTAAACTCTGCAGTAACAGTAAAACTAAAGCTAACATTCTAAATGACCAGTTTTCAGTGTTTTCACAGTAGAAAACACCTCCCAAATTCCTGTAACTAAACCACTTACCAACAGCAAAATAAACCAACTTATAATTACCCCAGAAGGTGTCAAAAGCAACTGCATAACCTAGACCCCAACAAAGCCTCAGGTCCTGACCAAATACCACCATGGTTTCTAAAAGCACATGCTGATGACCTCTATGAAATTCTAACTGATCTCTTTCAAACCTCTGTCGATAATGGTACTATCCCTAACAAGTGGAAAGAAGCAAACATATGTAGTGTTTTTGAAAAAGGTGATAAACAAAACCCAGCTAATTATAGACCTATTTCCCTCACCTGCGTTTGTAGTAAAATCCTTGAGCATATAATCCACTCACATGTGATGAAATTCCTTGATGAGCATAATATCTTAACTGATTTACAACATGGCTTCCGTGCAAAAAGATCGACTGAAACACAACTCCTCTTAACAATAAATGATATCTCTAAACAAATTGACGAAAACAGTAACGTCTCTATGGCTATTCTTGACTTCTCAAAAGCCTTTGATAAAGTCCCCCACCAGCGCCTGTTATACAAACTTTCTGCCTATGGCATTGATGGAAATCTTCTGGCCTGGTTTGCATCATTCCTCAACAACCGCATCCAGCGTGTTGTTTGCGATGGTGAAATCTCTGATTCTAAACAGGTTTTATCCGTGTACCACAAGGTACTGTCTTGGGTCCATTACTTTTCCTCTTATATATAAATGACATCCCTGATAATATAAACAGCACAGTCAGACTGTTTGCTGATGACTGCCTTGTGTACAGAACAATTGATAACCCCTCTGACCAACAAATCCTCCAAGATGATCTTAACAAACTTGAACAATGGCAAAACAAATGGCAAATGAATTTCAACCCCTCCAAATGCTACATCTTGTCAATTTCCTCTAAGAAATGCTTTAAATCACCTGTTTATACCTTATGCAACCAGCCACTAAAACATGTCAACTCCCACCCATACCTAGGAGTTGAAATTGATAATAAACTTAGATGGGATAAACATATACATAACATAACCAAGAAAGCTAACTCTATACTTGGCCTTTTAAAACGTAACCTCTCAAACTGTCCCACCGACGTTAAATCCACTGCTTATAAAGCTCTAGTCAGGCCAGTACTTGAGTACGCATCTGCAGTCTGGGACCCCCATCACCAGTGCGATGTGGATAAACTTGAATCTATTCAAAGGAGAGCAGCCAGGTTCTGTATGGCAGACTATTCTTATAAATCTAGTGTAAAAAACATGCTTTATAAATTAGATTGGCCCCTGCTTTAAACAAGACGATACAACACCCGGCTGCATATGCTATATAAAATCAATAACAATCTTGTCGCCATCAATAAAGATGAACTTATCCCCACCGTTAGAACTAATACAAGAAATAATCATGACCTTAATTTCCAGGTTCCTATGCTAAAAAGAATGTATATAAACACTCTTTCTTCCCTCACACACTAAAGGATTGGAATGCTTTACCGTCAGACATTGTTCATGCACTAAGTCTCAACTGTTTCAAAGCTAAACTTACTAACACCTGTATTGCTAACTAGTTTTTTTTATATTATTTTTTACTCATACTTTTTACGCTCGGTTGGCGTTCATGTCCTCTTGAAGGATTTTTGCCGACTTAACCGTTTCAGATTCAGATTCAGAAATTAGGCCTAACGTTAAGCTACTCGAACTTCTGCTGCTTACCTGAAGCCCACAACGTTCCCGTCGTCTTCTGTTAGGCTATAACTTTGAAGTTTGATTGCTCACTCAAAATTCTTCTTTAAAATCAATTATTGAAAATATCCTTTGAAAATGTACAAGACTGACCAGTTAAAAATCTGAAAAAGCAAAAGCTGCAATTCATCTGTCTATCTCGACAATAGTATTAACGTTAATCATGCATAGACCTTCATGCATGTTGTGCAAAAAACAAAATTTGTCAATAACTGCTGGCCGGCTATTGTGCATATCTTGTTTTCGTACTGTAGGAGGTCAAACGAGGGCGTACTGTAAATATTTAGTTGCTACTTCTTGTACCATGTCCCAAATAGTATCTCCATAAGTTGACATATTTTGTGTTTCTTTCAGTTTCAGATTCGGGGACAGTTAACGTTACTGACTAGCCTGGCTGAGGCAAAGGAAGCTGCGGGAGAGGGGGAAGAGGAAAAATCCCCCTGAGAACATTTCGCCTTCCCAGTTGCATAATTTCTTTTTTTGGAAGGTGAAATTGGGAATTTATTATTAACATAAATTTGAAAAATGTGGTACAATTATTGGATATCTTAGCAAAATTTCCTGAAAATTGGACAAAAACTGGTCATAATTTTCCGAAAATTATCCAATATTTTGCAAAATTTATGAAAAGTTCCCGTAAATTATATAGGCTAGTAAATCTAGCCCCAATAAGGGCCAAACCCCTCAACGTACGAGCTCAGTACGGTTTTGCCAAGTTGAAGGGGAAACTTTATCATTACAGTCAATGAGATATTTTTTATGAATACTTGTGTCGCTTCAGCCAGTCAGCGAAACTATTATCTAATACACATCATATTTGAAGAAAAATAAATAATGTTCAGTATTTGTTGAAAAATGACAAAAAATATGTTTTTCTCCCACTGACTGCAATGATAACTGATTGTTTGTTTTCCCCTTCAAATTTGACTGAAGTTTGAAATCGTCAAAAAAGCATTGTTACGTCGCCGTGCACCACAACATTCCCGAATGTCCGACCTCAAGAATGTATTTCTTTGAGTCCCCCAGGTAAGGAAAAAGTGTCAGTCTATAAAAAGCTATGAATATGCCTAATATGCATAAATCCAAAATGGCCGCCATACATATCATGACGATTAAATCAGGCTATCAATTTCCAGTCCATTTCCTTCATTATTGGTATGCAAACGATACACCTAGGTAAATACAACCATGGAGCTATTAACTCAGTTAATAGCTCCATTATACTACCAACCCCATGATTTATTCATCCTTCAAAATCCAATTAATTCCTGATTGCTTAGATTCAATGATGGGCGTGGTGGTATTAGTTACTTTCGTAAGACTGAAGTCTAAAAATAGCACCCGCAGAAATCCGAGATTCTTCGGATATGAAGACCGAATATTTATTGCGCCGCGTAATGTATTATATACAACTTAAATAGTTGTTTGACTTATTCTAAAATACAACCTAAGCTATGCGGATGATACACAGTTTTATGTTTCCTTTAATTCTATTCAAGATAATACTGCCTCCAACTCTCCGTATTAGAGACATGTACTCAGGACATTCGTGATTGGATAAACAACAAAATTTTGAAAATGAATGACGAGAAAACTGAATTAACTGAAATAAAGCTCTTCTCACCACTTATCAAGAATAACAATAATTTCAATTAAAATTGGCAACTCAGAGATATGCCCATCTCACAAGCCCGGAACCTAGGTGTAATATTTTATTCTTTGATGACTTTAAAGCCTCATATTTCTGAGAAGGTTACAAGTGGTGTTCCACATTATTCTGTATTGTGTCCGCTTCTTTTCTTAATCTTTATTAATGATATTGATGTTTCCCTTGGCTCCAGGATTTGTAAATTTGCTGATGACACTAAGCTGTACGGGATTGTTGGTGATGCTAGGGATTCTCCACTTTTGCAAACTGATCTGGATGATAAGTTGCAAAGTTATGTTGATTAATGCAACGTTAGTCATTTTGGTCAAAGCAATTTGGCTTTTGATTACTGCATGAATGGTTCAAATCTTTGTTGTGTTGATCAAGAAAGGAATCTAGGTGTTGTCATTACTAGCAAAATGAAGCCTTCTAAACAGTGTGCTTTAGCAGCTGCAAGGACAAATAGGATGCTTGGTTTGATTAGAAGAAATTGTTGTTTTTTGGTAGAGAGGTTGTTCTTAATTTGTATAAGCAATTAGTCAGGCCTCACCTTCAGTATGCAATTCAGGTTTGGAGTCCCTTTTATGAGAAGGATAAGGTTATTTTTAAGCAGGTTCAGCGAAGAGCCACTAGACTTATTTCCGAAGTAAGGAATCTCTCTTATAAATCTAGGTTGCGAATTCTTGGTTTGACCATGGAGCTATGGTTTGACCATGCTTGAGTAGAGAAGAGTACGTGCCAGTGGCGCGATATGATTCAGGTTTTTAAATTCCTATCTGGTAGTGATGCTTTGACTTCCTATTATTTCTTGCATGTTTCAGCTAATCCTCATGTGACACGTGGCAACAGTTTGAAGTTGACCAAAGAGTTCTCACGGATAGATATTAGGCGCTTTAGCTTCTTGCAAAGAGTTGTTAATGAGTGGATTGGTTTGCCTGCGTGGGTAGTTAGCTCCAATTCTGTTCACAATTTCAAAATCAACATTGATAAGTTCTAGGCTCTGGGAGAGAGAGAGAGAGTTGAACACACAATTACAATGACGGGGTCGTCGCCTGCGTATTTGGTTATGATAGTATAAATGCTATCACGAAACGCTTAATACGACCCGGACGAGAACACAGGTACGACGTACGGACAGACATAACATCGACAACCAAGTCAATGTCCACGGCATTTGATAACCAGTTGTGGTGCACTGGCGTGTCTACCCACCCCAGGATTGAACCCGGGGCCTCGTGGTCTGTAGACAGGTATGATAACCGCTACACCACAGTAGGTAGATAAGGCTCTGGGCATCTTTAATTTTTATTTATTTTGTTGTGGTGGTGGTGGTGTTAGTTTGGGCTTTTTATGGGGTGAATAACCCTTCTTAGCTCGTAATCTTGTTGTGTTATGTAATGATATTGTCAGCTCCTCTCATTTCATCTGAGGAGCATTGGCAGGTTACGCAAGTACAGCACAACTGAATAGTTACTCCATGCCTTGTCACCTTGCGCCTTGACAATGGAAATGCCATGTTGTACGGACTACCCAAGAATATTATCATTCCACTTCAAAAATTACAGAACACAGCTGCTCGAATTTTAATTCTTTCAAAGAAGTCTTGCCACATCACCCCAATTTTTAAGGAACTTAACTGGCTTCTCATTACTTATAGAATTACCTTTAAACTTATGCTTTTTGTTTATAAATCTCTAAATAATTGTGCTCCTACTTATGTTAATAATCTCCTTGTCAAATATGATCCAACTCGTAATCTTCGTTCTCGCAATTTGTCCCTTCTCAAAGAACCTAAAGCTAAACGGATATGGGGGAAAGATCTTTGCTGTTGCAGCTCCATGTATTTGGAATAAATCACCTCCTGAACTCACACTTGCGCCAAGTATTAATGTATTTAAGAAGGATCTTAAAACTTATCTGATAACTATGGCTTTTGATGATCTCCCTTTATTATGCTATTTTATATTGTCTCTTGTTATGTACTATACTTGTTATGTTCTATACTATATTTGTACTTCTGCGCCTTGAGCGCTCTGCCGAGTGGATATGTGCGCATTACAAATCTATATTATTATTATTAGTAGTAGTAGTATTATTAGTATTATTAGTATTATCATTATTAGCATTATTATCATTATTATCATTATTATTATTATTATTATTATTATTATTATTATTATTATTATTATTATTATTATTATTATTATTATTATTATTATTATTATTTTTATTATTGTTATTATTATTATTATCATTATTATTATTATTATTATTATTATTATTATTATTATTATTATTATTATTATTATTATTATTATTATTATTATTATTATTATTATTATTATTATTATTATTATTATTATTATTATTATTATTATTATTATCATTATTATTATTATTATTATTCTTATCATTATTATTATTATTATTATTATTATTATTATTATTATTATTATTATTATTATTATTATTATTATTATTATTATTATTATTATTATTGTTATCATTATTATTATTATTATTATTATTATTATTATTATTATTATTATTATTATTATTATTATTATTATTATTATTATTATTATTATTATTATTATTATTATTATTATTATTATTATTATTATTATTATCATGTTTAAAAACAACAGATTTAAATAGTTAAATGTGGTAAAGAGTGTTTATTTTCATTTTTTGAGTGTAGGAATGCACGGACATACCCTTATTCTCCCTGGCCTTTTTACAAAGAAGGATACTTATACCTATTTGCATAAATCCAAAATGGCCGCCTCGGACATAGTAAAAGTATGATTAATTTTTTTAGTATCAATGTATTTAGATGATCTAAGATTATAAATAGGATTTTTTTTTCTCGTGAGAAAAGATCTTAGATAAGTTTGTCAATCCCATTTTATTAAGAAACAAGTATATACCTATCTGCCTAAGCTGCATCAATTCAAAATGGCTACCATGTACATATTGTATGCAATAGATAGTTTGCAATTAGAATAGCATAAGATATATGCAAAGCCTAGTGAGCGATATCTGGCCAAGTGGAATATTTTATTACATTGATTCTTGCAATGCATAGTTAAGAAGCATACATATTTGCATAAATCTTATCTGACCACCATACATATAGTTAAAGCAATATATCAGAATGTCTTGGTGATAACATATTTACTTGATTTAAGTAGCAAACATGGGAGTTTGATTATTTGATCATATGATAACGTCAGATGTTTTCAACATTTGAATCCATTGTTTCAATATTGAATATGATTAATTTGATAAAACCATGCAAACTTAATACTCATTTTCATATTTTTTTTTAACACTATGCTGCTTTAACTCATTGTCGCTAAAACGTTTAGTCTTACCAAACAAAATATTATGTTCATGTACGCTTCTAATCAAGTGAAATGTGGTACTGACCATCAGTGGCATTGTGGCTTCATGATCCTGAATTTATTTGATTCTTTTATCTCAGTTTTTAGTGACAAGAGAATGAGAATATGGAGCAATTCTCAATAAATAGCTCACGGTGAGAACAAAACAATAATTTGACTGTTGAGCGTTGCAATTGTGTTGTCAAAATCTTTTACATTTTGGCAGATGGAATTTTTCGAGTCCAAAGATTTCACAAATGCTAAAATGACTTAAACATGTCATATCTGTAAAAAATGTTTTTGCTGATGGAGATGATACTGTGGTTCTTGAAGCGGATGTAGAAGTGTAACATAACAAGATGGCGGGCTGAGAAGGGTGAATCACCCCATAAAAAGCCCAAACTAACACCTTCACTACCACAAAGAAAAACAAACAAATCAAAGATGCCTAGAGTTACTAAAGAACTAATCAATGCTGACTTTGAAATTGTGAACAGAATTGGAGATAACTACCCATTCAGGCAAACTATTACACTCATAAACAACTCTTTGCGAAAACGCTCAAGCTAAAAGCTAACATTTTAAGTGAAAAATGTGGTAGTGACCTAAGCTGTGATAGGGGATGTACAAAAACAATGCAGAACCAAATATTGTCATCCTTACTATATTGCTCGCGATGAAGCATTACAGGAAGCAAGTCATTTTTAAGGGAAGTTAGCTCTTCGTTCGGAACAACCCTTTTTTTCATTGAAAGAATATTGTCTATTTTGTGGAAAATCTGCCATTTTGGAGAAACGAAAATGTGATGAATCAGCAGTATTTCCTGTTCGAACTGAAGACTTTCATGATGCTATTTTAATTGCATGTCAAACTAGAAAGGACTAGTGGGCAGAGATGATGTCCAGAAGGATGACATCTGTTACTGATCTTCATGCTGCTGATGCCATCTATCATCAGCAGTGTAGTGTGAACTTCAGGACAGGCAAACAGATTCCTTGTAGATTGTCAAATGAACCTCAAGCAGTAGAACTGGGCGCCAAAGTTGGCGCGGACCTGTAAAAGATGACAGAACAAGTGTCTTCCTCAATGCAATATTCCGAGGACAATGATAATGAACTAAAACAATTAAGGAATTGGTCCAACACATGACAGACCACTTTAAAACCACTTCATATAAGCCATATAGTCATGTCTTTATGAAAAAGCAAATGTGTTCTCACTAATTTTGGAAAAGAATCGTAAGTAACAACACTTTCAGGAAAGATTCAGTTGTAACACTTCATGATACCTAGCATAGCATAGCAAGGTTTAACGTCCCGAAAGCATCCAGTGCTGGACAGTATGTCAAAACGGCCACGGCCTTTGATAACCAGTTGCAGTGAACTCACTGGTTGCATACCCACCGGGATACGAACTCGGACGTGCGGATGAGAGGACAAAGCACTAACCACTAACACCACGGATGTCTTGGTGGTTTCATAAACAAAAAAAGAGAAACTGACATACAATCGGAGAAATTGAGAATTTTAAAAACTGCTGCAAAACTAGTTGTGAGTGACATCAAATCCCTGGATGTCACACGTGACACATATCCCACTACATAAGCTATGGAAGGAAAATAGAGAGAGCGACATGGCATTAATTCCACTTACACTGAAACAAGTCTCGCAAAGTATGTTTGTAGGTAAGTGTACTGATCTAAAAGTTGTATCCATTGGACAAGCACTGATGCAGGCAGGAAAACCAAGAACTATGTTGTCTCCCCTCCAGCTGGGCCGTGGGGTTCAGATCAGTGGCGTATCCAGGATTTTCATACAATAGGGAGGGGAGGGGAGGGGGGTAATTGGACAGACAGGATATGTAGTGGTGTAGTTCAGGTGACACCTCCCCGAAAGCTCTCGCAAAATTGACATTTCAAGGCAACAAATTATGTCACAACGCATATAGTATGAAGTTGTATTGAAGTTGAATTTTGACTTGTATTATACAAGTCAAAATTCATGTCAAAGAGAACTATATATAATACACCATATACAAAACACAAAACCATAAAAACGCAGAATGTGGAAATATAATGTTTTATTGTTTACGTTTGTACATGGTTATAGGTTTATCGTCACTCTTTGAAAAAAAAGGGTAGTCTAAAAGAAAGATTTTCAATAATTTACTACAAACTTGATCAATGTTGTCAAACTTTTTAAATGGCCTGTTCTGTATCACGTGGAATGTCAAAGCTTGTTGAAGTACCCGAACATTTTTGACCAATTGAAGAATCTATACTTTTGGGGAAAAAAAAGAAAAGAAAACCTAATGTTGATCATCGCGTTCCCATTTTTCTCTTTTCGAGTTGCAGGAATGAAGTGCCCTCTTATAATAATTCAAAAAAAGTAATGCGGCATATTACTAAATATCACGATAAACCGACCACAAACATGCATAGAAACTTAGAGGTAGCAACATCATGAGCTTAAAATATACAGAAAACCATGCAAAAAGCAAAATACTCCATCAAAATTAACCATGTTTACAACGTTTTCAAACTTAGATATCCGATTAGCATAAAACACGCGATATGTTGTGACCTCAGAATAGGATAAATATATCAGATTATAAAAAACTACCTTTGTTACCTTTTTGTTTTTCGGTCCTTCTCAAAAATGTATTTAATGAGAGAGGCTGCCTACAGTGAACAGGAAATTGGATATTATTATAACCTTCACCTAGATTTAACAGTAGCACGCAATCTGAAAGCCTTTGATGTTTTAAATGAAAATTACATAAAATATTGTTAGGAGTATCCCTGTTTATACATACATGTAAATACCTTTACCACTGCACAAATACATGTTATAGCCACCATTCACTGTTCTACCATAGAACTATTAACTGTCTCAGTTAATAGCTCCATGGTGTGGACTAACAGACTCAGAATATAATGCTTTTTCGATATATCTATCCATGCATATAACAGATTAGGTCAGTGGACTGTCCATATACCTTTAACGGATTAGTTTAGTGGTCCCGCAAGTTCATCTCATATAAAAGAGGAACTCAAAAGAAACAAACTGGTGAAGAAAGCATTCCAAATATTTATCCCGTAAAAAGGAGATATTTAAGTTATAAAGTTCTGTATAAATTTGTAGAATCGTACACAAATAAGTTAAATCACATTTATAAATGCATTAACAATTACGAAGAAATTGGTAATTAGGGCGCCAACTTCCCATAGTCTGATAGTAAAATCACTACCATATGCGTGACGGGACAGGTAGCGAGGGGGCCTGCAGTCCCCCCATTCCTCCCTCCACACACACACTTTCAGCCCTGGTGGTCTGGGATCAGGAGTGGTGCCAGCTAGGGGTAAGAGAGTCACCCTTCCATCCACACCATTGAAGAGTCCTGTACGCTAACAATTTTATTTAAATTCAAATTTCCTTGATCGAGCCTAAGGATTTCAGCGGCAGTTTTCCAATTTACACAGCCCGACAGAAGATGGTATCGTAAGTCATTCAGGAAGTATCATAGCAAACTGCAACAGATGAATTTACTAGATATCCAGCTTCTTTTTTCTCCCATGTATAAATTAATTGGGAAGGAGATGACATGAATGTCAAGAATGAAATCAGGTATATAATACAATCTTGATAGTAATGAGGAAATGTTAAAACTCACTCTTATTGCTTGAAAGCTTAGAAGTTTCCCAGGAAAGTCCATTACAAGGTGAGATACGATGGTTGACTGTGTATGCAGGAGAATAACATGTACGCGCACGCATGCTCACTACATGCACCTGTCTCTTTTCTATTGTTAAAAGGAGACTGAATACGAGTTGGTTTGGATATCATAATCATTCATCAGAGTTGGATGAATAAATATAGCGCTGTGCGAGGGATAGCCAGTGATGTAGAGCTAAATTGTTAGCTAGTGGGGCTCTTCTCCCCAATGTTTAAAGATACAGCCTACCATAGTTATGATCAATTACTTGTCAAAATAACATTTTATTACACGATTACTGGACACTTGGCACTGTCTCAACCGACACTATGATTACTGCACCGCACGCATATTAATGAAGTTGATGCAAATATACCGATAGCACCGATCTGAACCTACGGCACCAATCTGAACTAACGGCACCAATCTGAACCTACGGCACCAATCTAAAGCGACGGATTAAAATGTCGGCGGGGCAATTTCCCTCGCTCCCCCCCCCCCCCCCCCTCTATCCTCTCTGGCTATGCCACTGGTTCAGATGCACCATCATTTTTCATCAAGGTTCCTTCTTGACACACTTAACTCCTTTGGATTTTCCTGTTCTTATTCAGAAGTTTAAAAATATGAACGAAGTGCTGCGGTAACACAAGGAAGTGGAATTTCTGGTTGTACATCAAATCATGCAGTTCAGTTTGTAGCAGATAACATGGACCAAACATTGACTCCATAGATGGCACAGGCACATGGGATGGGCATAATTGCTGCAATTACACCAAGATTGACATCAAGCAAGCCTGTACCATGGACAGTTGTGACAAGTGATGACATTGCAGCTGTTGGTCGTGTGTCCATTGAATATTTCACAATGCCCTCTACATGCCCATCATTAATCTATCAGCCACTACCATTTATTGAAGCAGAAGATCCAACTGCACCACTGGATATTCTATGGAAGACCTCTCTTCTACATCAAACAAAAAGGCCTGCATGGTCTGAAATGATGCACAAAGGTACTCATCCAGGTCAGTCACCTTTTTTCCACTCATTGACCTAAATGCAAATGATCCATCCTGTATATATTCAACACTTAAGTTTGTGACCTCCCAAGCTACATGATAGGTTACACCTATCATCACGTATGATCAACCATTGTATTGGAAGGCTGTGTTTATCACACAGTCTCAGCCAAGCACTGGTGACCTAAGAAAGGTGGTTCTGAGACTTGGTGGACTTCATACAGAAATGAGCTTCTCAGGCAGTATCAGACCTTTGATGGCTGGCTCAGGCTTGCAAGAGGTCTTGGAAACAATATATGCAAGCAACTCTGTTTGTCATCTGTTAACAGGCAAAACTGTACTTAGAGGCCATCTCCTTGTGGATGCAGCACTTAACAGCATTCTTGCTGCAGAAGCATACAATATTGCAGTGCCAACTAAAGAAACCATCATAGCCGTAAGTCACACAAATCTTGATGGCGACGAAGGCGATTTGGATGTGCAAACAGATCCTTCCTGCCCAATAGATATTGAAGAGGCAGAATAGATATATAAAGTTGTGATCAATTCAACACTATCAGTGGATGAAGCAAGTACTTCCGAAACTTTGAGGAGAGTCCGAAACAAGTTCAAAGAGGAAAACGAACGGAAGACAACACGCACAGCAAAGATCAGGTTGCAATATATGGACATCATCGATATACTGAAACAGTTTTTAAAAGCAGAAAGAACAGGAAATTGGAAACTGCACTTGCGGCCTGTAGTGTACAGTTAGTAGTATGCTTCCTCATCTTGCAGCATCGGGATAATCTCTGTATGCAAAATCTGCATACATGTACTTGCAATCAATGCTGGAGTTACCTAAAACTCATCCGGATGTGCAAGCTATGTTTGAAAATGGACATCATGTGGTTAATACGAAGTGACAGGTACTGGGCTGGGCAAGACTCTCCACTGATCTCATAGTTAAATAGGTTTTAATGAGAAGTGTAAAATCTACAAGTGGCTTGACAAGCGGGCATGGGATGACCGAGCCTCAGCGTACAGTCTGGGTATTGTCCCTGCCTGCATGTGCCAAGGTAAACAATGTCATGCAACAGATAACATATATTGCATATGAGACAAGTGAACAACACAAAGATGAGTCTAATGCTCGTTAGGTACGCGATGTGAATGCCACTATTGTACTTGTGAGCTACCTCCGAGAAAGAGATCCGTTTTCTGGCAACACATCACTGTTCAATATAGCAAATGGTGTAACAGCTCAACAAAACGTTAATGCAGATGATGCAAAAGAGATTGGAAAGAAGATTTTGGAATCGATGGCCAAGCAGGCTGTAGACGAATATACATTCCGAAAAGCAGACCCTGTAATAACTCTCGGTGCTCAATCAGCAGTAAAGATTCAAGGAGAAACAGTACAGGTGGATCTCACCTCTCTGCCTGTTCCAGAGATTGATTACGGTTGGTAAACGATGGAAAAAAACTGGATGAATTCAGCATGAGCTTTGAAGCTTTCTCCTGCATTATTTGAATCACCTTCCCTAATTCTATTACCCAACAAAGCAGCACATGCAGATTATCTTGGTCTCATATAAATATTCCTCAGCTGCCGCCTAGCAAAGATGTTCAATACATCTTGGATGGCAGCTCACTTCTACATCGTCTCCTCTGGTCAAAAGGGATCACATATGATAGCTTGTGTAACCAGTATGTGACCAAAAGATATGGTAGAGTCATATTTAATGGTTATCAAGATCATGGTCCTACAACAAAAGACACAACTCATCTCAGACACTCGCAATTCAGTACAGGCACTCGCAATTCAGGACAGGCGTAGTTGTCAACTTCACTGGGGATATGATGTTTCAGTCAAAGAAAGAGGACTTTTAAATAGCGAAGAAGCAAACAAAGATTCGTTAACCTCATGAATGAGAAACTACAAGAAGCAGGTTGTGTGACAGACCATGCGCAACAAGATGCTGACCTTCTCATAGTTCAGACAGCTGTAGCCTGGTCGAAAGTCAAAGACACGGTTGTTGTCGGAGAAGACACAGGCTAATCTCCTTGTACTTCTTCTTTACTACGCTGATGTTAATTCACATGAAATATTTCTTGCCCAACACCCAAGAGTAACTCAAAGAAAGATAGAAACAAGCCAAGAGGGCACTAAGACCAACTATTTGCAAACACATCCTTTTTCTTCATGATACTCTCCTCGGTTGTGATACCACATCCCGTATTTTCAATGTGGTAAAGGGGACTGGAATCAAAAAGATCAAAGCAGATGCAAATTTTTCACAATGTGCACAAATCTTCGATCTACCACATCCAATGGACAAATCGAGAATTTATTGAAGATGCAGGTGAGAAGGCTATAATTGCTTTGTATAATGGAAGAGATGATTGTGGATTGGATAAGCTACGATATCTTAAATTCTGTGTCTCGCAGCACCACTGAAGTTTAACCTTAAACTCTACCCCCAACATCATCAGCAGCAAGTTTTTATAGTTTGCGAGATTACTTCCAGATAATGCAGTGGAAGAGTTGTGGTGACAATTTGAATCCAGAGGATTGGGGATGGCGTATGGATGAGGGAAAATATCTCCCTATTCCAACAAATCAACCCCCCGGCTCCACCAGAGTTATTACAGATTATTCGATGCAACTGCAAAAATGACTGCAGCACCACAAAATGCACATGCCGAAAATACAAAATGTCCTGTAGCAATGTTTGCAGAGAATGTAGTGGAGTAGGCTGTACCAATGCAATGGAGCCAGATATCTCTGATGAACAGAAATTGTGAATGAACTGTGAACTTCCTAAAAAGGTAGCCATATTTGATTATTTCATCTTGCATGCAAATTGTACAGAACAACCATTTTCGATTTATGCAATATGAAGCTTACACTTCATAGGAGATTGAAATGTTTGTCATAAATAATATTGCAGATGCAAAAACTATATTTTTCACGATTTTCGGGAAAATTTTATTCGATTTTCTGGACATTTTCGGGAAATTTTTAATACTTTAACCAAAATGTTCAATAACTTTTCTTCATCTTTACACTTGTATGTTGACGGGACAGTAAAATCCTTCCAAGGGCAGTTTTTCCCCTTTCCCCACCATTCCTATGCCTCTGTGTAGTCCTTTTCCTATAACTACCGTTCCCCCCCTGCAACCCCCTGGATCCGAAGGCTGAGCGGCTCTGGTCAGTCTTGATATCAGCAGGATGTTATCTACAATCCCTGATACCAGTAAGTTTTCTCTTGCAGAGCTCTGCGTGCTCATGTAGAAAATACTATGAATAAGGTTTCGGCAAGAAGATATCATGTGTTGGTATACAGTAGTCCCCCACTTACAAGTGGTTTTATAGAAAATCTGGGACCATTTTCTCCAAGCAGGGACATCGCTAGGGTCTTCTGATCAAGGGAGGGGAGTGTAGAGGCATTCAGATTCCAACTGGGTGGATTCGTGATGGTGCCTCAAGACTCAAGAGGAACGGTTGAATTTCCAACTGTCATGTTTATTTTTCCAACTGCCGCCCAGCTGGGGGGAGGAGGGGGGGTCAGACACCTCATACCCCCAGTGGCAATGTCTCCATCTCTAAGATGAGGATTTGATTTATTCCATCTTTCCAGGCCCTCATCAGCATTAATGACAAAACACAAATCTTTTATTGATCACTTGATGGAAACCATTCCAAAAAGATGTCATGGCAATTACCTGGAACTCATGATAAGACGTCTTTTCTAATGTCTGCTTACCAGGATTTGAAAGGGTGTAGCCAGCCTTTTTAAATTGGGAGGGGGGAGGGGGTTTATATAACGAAAAAATGCTGATGGCATAAAATGTTTTCCAAAATTGTGTCAAAATGCGTATATGTTACCGAAAAGCAAAAAAAAAAATGTCATTGCCTCAAAATCTGGACCTTTCACCAAAATTTCTGGATCTTTTAGAAATTTTGTTTTGATCATTTACCGAAAATTCTTAATCTTTTAGGGAGCCTTAGTGGGGTTGAATGACCTGGTCAACAAAGTAAAGAAATTAATTTTCCCAATAATTATCATGAAGTTTCCTAGCCTACAGCATCAGACCCCAAAATCAACCAATTTTAGCTACAAGCACAAGTGTCTTTCTCAAGAATTGTGTTGTGAACCCCACCCCCTCCCCCACCACATACAGAAGCATAGACAGGACATTTTCCCACATATTGTTCCATATCTTTTGTATGGTGACACACACACACTTATGGTAAGCAAATCCAGCTTTAGTCCAGAAGTATGATCATGTTTAAAACCAGTGCCATGGATGGTCTGAACCCCACTTTTTCAGAAATAACATAATAAAGGTCCCTTCCCCACCCCCTCCACCCACATTCTTTGGACAATGACATCAAAAGACATGGTTGGACCTCAAAAGTTTGGAATCATGGTCAAGTTAGCACCACTGATTAAAGTCACCGTGCTTTGTTGAAGAAGACAAAACATCGGGAGTAAAAATTAGACTTACACAAACTTCAATTTTATTTTCATGAAAACTTAAAATCTCTTTCAAATTTCATCATTTCATACATGTGTTACGAAATAAAATCACATTAAATGATACAAATGTTATCCAAATCAATTCTTTGATTTCAACTCTGCCCTTTCACGAACAGTTTTTAGTTTCCCACAATTTATATATATGAATTTAAACATATACAAAATAAAGCTATACTTATTGGAAGCAAAAATCAATGTGTACTGCAACTAATCATTAATGCATTGGTGCTATCACATCTACTTGCAAAAGATAATAATACGTTGCAAAGACTAATATACCTTGAAGCTGAAGTCACTTTGACAAAAAGTGAATACACTAATTGAAAGGAAAAACATTTTAAAAAGCCAATAACCTTGAGGCATATCTAATTTCTACTGCCAATTTGCCACTTGCATGACTTAACTTCAAACCAATGATTAAAGCACTAACAACTAACTCCAGAAGGTGAAAATTGAACAGGAAGAAGTGGAGGGGGGGGGATGGGGATGGTGTGGGGTAATGGTTTTGATTCTCATACAAAACACATCAGGATTAATTCTCAGGGTCCCAGTCCCACTGTAAACCCTTTGAGATGGGAATTCAAACATGAAGTATACAATGTTCTTGAATAATAAAATATGTTTTGCCTGGAAACACTCAAGATTTAAGATGTGTATCTTTGGTTAAAGCATCGAGATTGGGGGTGGGGATGAATTTGTAGAGGAAGTTTACGACCCTGGTACACACCTCTAACACTGCTTACTTAGTAAGTCCTCACTCTCATGCATACGAATGTAAATCAAAGTATGCAGCACTCTGATTGGATTATGGAATGTTAACAATCACATGACATAATCACATGACACATACCACTATGCTTAAAATATAAAGAATCCTCTCTTACCGTAAACATGTAAAACATTGCCTTTCTTTCACAACTGACATTCGCTGATAAAAAATATAACCAGAGGGAGAAATCCCATGTGGTTCCGATGCTAACTTTGGATTAGAAGCAATTTTGTTTTCAATCGCATAATTTTCTGTTGTTAAAGTATGAACATTTCAAAAAATTTACATTAAGGCACGCCTACTCATTAATATACATGACACCACCATCAAAAACATTAGGTCACACATGTGCTACCTGTATACCACATTTGACATGAATCCAGCTCATCGTTCTTGAGATATCACGTTTACAATCTGGCCATCACAAACATACATACACATACACACACACTCACGCCATCATGACCGCATAGGTTCCTGATGCTATTGCATCGGAACCAAAAATGGCAAGTAGGACCCCTTTCCAAACACCCCATGGACCCTTCTTGGTAAACCAGATGGATAACCCTTTTATTTCCAAAGGTGGTTTTTAGGGACAATTTTGAGTCACTTCAGTGGCACAAAAAGATTATTTCTTTTTTCAGAAAATTGTTTATTTGCCTTTTTTGGTTTACAAAATGGTTATCTAGCATTTCTACCAATATTTATGCATAAATCGTTTACAAACATTTAGATACATAACCAAATAAAAATGACATGTTAGGTCATCCAATGCACAAAAACACCTCAAGGCAAACAGTGTTACTCATACATTTATTACAAACTTTATATTATATTGAACCTCCCTCAAAAAATCTTTTAATAAGGAATGAAATTTTTGGAACATTTTTTTTTATGTTAATTTTACTTTCATACATACATGAAATAAACGACAAAAAGAGTGATACAAAAATTTTGATAGAAAATATGACAACTAAATATTGTATATGAAATATAGTATTGTGATCTATTTATGCTATAGTACATAGTAATTAAAATGAAATGAGTTGCTAAGGAACAGTCACACAGTTTATGCATAAAGATGATTGACAAAATTGAAAAAATTCAAAAGTGCACCATTCTTAACTTTTGCCAAATTAAAATTATGAAAACACCCAGCATATCCAAAACAAATTTACAAGCCTGAATTATTCTATTCATAATCCCTTTATTAACACCCTTTTTCTCTAATCTTTCCCTTGTCTTTATAAAACCCATTGCAATGTACTGCCATATAAGGATTGAAAGTTACCAACTTCTTCCAAAATAAACCTTTCAATTCTTAAGGACAAAGATACTTTCAATTTACAAAACTGTTATAAAACAAGTAGATAAGCTTCATTGGAACCAGTTGGGCAGAAATACAAATCAGTATTTTTGAAAAATCACACCACTAGTTAGAAACAAAGAACTTTGAATTCTAAAATGTCCAATGTCTAAGCTTGAGGAGGTATGGTAGGTCCCAACCTTGTTCTAAATTCACTAGTAGGACTATTAGTGCAAGATTATAAAAGTAATTTCCTATTTCAATTTTTAGTGTAGACCCACTTCAGTCAAGACACCTTGTAATACTTGTATGCGCCAAATCACACAATAGATGACAACAAAAAAGGACAAAAGAACTTATCTGATTTATTGACAAACTTCATTCGGAAGACAATGATTTTCCACATCCACGCATGTTAATAAACTACTTTGATTGGGGAATGAGGGGTAGGGGAATTGTTTTATCGTTTGTCAACTTGGCTTCAAATTTGACTTTGTTTTGAAGAAGTCAGGAACATTTCACTTTTGCTCAAGTCATATTCCAAAGCTTCTTACAAGTATGAACATGTAAAGTTTTACCGACCTCACCCCAGATGTAAACAAAACTTAAAATTTACTTTACACCAAAACCATGAATAAATTAAACATTTTTCATCTTTGTAAATTCTGTCCCACACGAGACACTTGATCTTGAAGAATACTTTCCAAACTAATATGAAAGCAAAAAGATATTTCAAAGAAAAATTTCTCTGCTTGTTTCTATTTAAGTGAAAAGAAAACCAGTGCAAACATCATTTGATATATCAGAATAATAATAACAGATTTAACAGCTTAATTATTATATGTTACATTTAAAGATTACAAATATGATCATGTCAAATTTAAAGCGTCTGGCGCATTTTAACTTAAAGAAACTCTGATATAAGGTACAAGTAGTTAACACATACAACTATAATTGCAGTTTACATTAAATGTGGAAAATGCAGATAGGAAATTAAGGGCATTATACAATTTTTCATCAAATGTTCATAAATAATCTGAAGATTCATTTCTAGTATTTGAAGCATCTGAAATATTGGTCAATGAAACAGGTCCATTCATTTTGTCCTCCAGAGCAGTTTTATATGAGAATCAATGAGAATCAATGAAGAAAGAGCAGTTTTAAGTACTTATTGACTAAAAGGATTAGTTCGGTAGTCAAACAAGTTTATGTTATATGAAAGAGAAATACAGAAGAAACAAATTGGTAAAGAAACATTAATATCTTATTCTGTTAAGAAGATATTCAAGATTAACGTTCTGTCTTATCTGTGTAAAAATGACTGGTGCAATGAGTCTACTATGAAAGGTCGGCATCTCATCCTCACTCTTTTAACAATTGCTAATGTATTTTAAAGAAAACTGAGTTAAATTTTTATTATTTAAATTATTTTCCCTCAAACTTTCTTCAAGTGATAATTATAATTAATTACCTTTACTAGATTCTGTTTTACTTCTCTCCTGAACATATCCAATGGTTCAAAGCAAAACAATTATAGGAATAAATATGATAGAATGTATAAAGACTTTTGAGGAATCTGAAGCGGTGATGTCATACCCAACTTGATTTCAACAGTTTCTACAGAAATCAAGCAGAAATTTAGATATCTCTTTAATGTAATCAGACTTTGGAATGCTTTCTCCACCATTTTGTTTCACTTTCTTGTCCTCTTTTATATAAGATGAACTTGCTTGACCTATGAACTTATTGTTTCACACTTTCACCTGTTTGGTCCCTGAAATTTGGGGAAAATTGCTGGTTTCAGGATAGAAAGAATGTGAGAAGGAACAAGTTACTAAAACATACTTCATTTTCTTACAAAAATAATTTCTGATGTGAGAAGTCTATTGCAACAGTAAGTACTATCATCATTCGTAATTACACTTTGATTATTTTCCCATATCAAATGGCAAGTGTAATATCGATGATTTATTCTTAAAAGATCTCATGACACTTGGGAGGAAAACAGATGAAAGGTATCAAAGATTAACTGTTACCATTTTTAAATTCACAACAATTTCAATATTTCGGAGATATTACTTGCCAAAATTGGAAAGCATTTTTACTTTTGGCAAAATGGGAGATATTTTGACGAAATAATTTGCTTATGATTGCTTGCGACTTAGTAGTATATGTCTAGAAGATTGCCTTTTTTCAAATAGGATCAAAGAAAGGATCTCAAATTGTCACATGACTTGTAACAATAAAGTAGACAGATAAACAATGGAAGTTTGAATGTAGAAACAGGGTATGCTTGTGCCTGAAAAATGGACTTCCAAATTCAAACAATTTGAAAATAACATCCTCTAATTAATTTTTCTTTCATTATAGATGTGTATTGAGGCTACGTTTGTTTCTTCTAGACAAGAGTAAGCCTTTATAATCATACAAATGCTCCCTCAATAAGTACCCATGGTGGGCTTTTAAAAATATCCTCTAAATATCCATGAAAATTTAGAGAAGTAAAAATATTCCCTCTAAATATCCATGAATCTTTGGAGAAATAAAAATATTCCCTTTAAATATCCATGAATCTTTAGAGAAATAAAAATATTCCCTCTAAATACCCATGAATCTTTGGAGAAATAAAAAAATTCCCTCTAAATATCCATGAATTTTTATAGAGAAATAAAAATATCCTCTAAATATCCATGAATCTTAGAAGAAGAAAAACATTCCTCTAAATATCCATTAATCTTTAGAAGAAAAGACCATTTTCTTATTATCTTTAAGGCCCTTTGAAAAATGCATACTCTACCTGTAAGTATCATAGACACATTAAGGTACAAACGGTCCCTGTATTCATTAATAGATCTATATTAAAATCAAATGTATATATAATCTGTTAAATCATAATTATATATAATTTACTAGAGTTGTGTGTTGTGATCCGTCTCATTCTTATGGAAATCAGGCACTTCATTTTCATCTGGTTTAGATTCTTGGGTGTGGCCCTCTTCTGTTTTTACAGGCTCACTTGGTGGAGGAGGGGGTACAATTTTGGGTCTAAATTTGATTGAACCTGCAATCTTTGGACTAAGAATGGGTGATGGACTAGTGGGAATATTCTCAATCTTTCCTGGTGAAGAAAGGACCTGGTTTTCAGGCGAGCTGTCTCGTTTGGGTGGCATTTTGGGCACTGGGGGTGGTTTGGTCGGCTTGGAAACCTTAGGAGGCTTTGGTTTCTCTCTTACCCCCTGCTTCTCTGGTTTATCTTTGACGGGCGGTTTTTCAGGTCTGACCGGTTTGGGAGGTTGTTGAGTTGGCCTGTTGGATTTTTCGTATGGGAACTCCGGTTTGGAGGGTGTCTGACTTTTGCTCTCTTCCTCCTGAGCTGATGGGATAGCCTCCTCGTTGTCATCCGAGTCGAACGGATTACCGGTCGGTTTCTCTTCCTCTTTCTGCTCTCCTTCTGAGTTTCCGTTGTCATTGTGCGAGACAACCTCATCCGAATCACTGCCCTCTTGGGTGTTGATGCTTTCATCTTCTTTCTTCTCAGCTAGCTGCTCAAGCTCTTCTGATGCACCTCCCTGGATATATATTGGGAAGGTGGTAAGCTCTGGGGCACTACCTCTCTTTAATGAATTGTGGGGGGATGGGTTGGGGGATGGAAGGGGGCTCTTTGCAGGAGCAACTGGGGCTTTTCTCTTTGTATTTTTGCGGTTTAAGGTTGGTCTCTTAGGTTTACTGAAAGAAAATGAAAAAAATGTATTAACTTTTCAAATGAACTTGGCTGGTATTAATAATCTAACATCTTATTCACTATTCCAACAGCAAACTAATCCATGGTGCTTATAAAACCTATTCATCTGAACAAACAGCAGTTGTACTGCCAAAGAAACATCACCAATTAGCCCTGTACCATCAGAGCTCTGAAATGCCTTATCCCTCTCACAAAAAATGTTCAAAATATTTATGAAATCATTGACACACTCATACAAATTTTGATTCATTGCATACTTTATCAGTATTTACAAAACATATGTGGCATAGAAGTGTAGGTCATATAAAAAGACATGGATAATTAGTCCAATAATCCATCACAGTGATATTCATCTCATTTTTATAGATTAAATATCATACAAAGAAAAAATCTATCAAACATGAATCATTCTCATTATTTCACAACAGACCCCTAGCTTTGCTGTTTCACAGGGGCGGCCCTCCCCGCCCCTCCGTGGGTCCGCCTTGCCCCATGAGGTCCTCCCTGCCCCTTGGGGTCTGCTCTGCTCCTCATGAGAAAAAATATATATATATATTTTTTAAGATTTAATTTGGTTATTTATTTAATAATCTTAATTAACCTCATAAATGAAATACCTTACATGGATACAGAACACAGAATGATATCATAGTAAGCAATTGTCCTGTTTGGCTCATGAATGGTCCTTATCAGTAAGAATAGTTTCATTCTGAGGTAAGAAAGATTATAGCTCAAATCCCAGAGCTTCTTCACCATGGAATAGAGCCTTAAGGGGGCCCCGGACTTCACGGCAAAAAGACGCAGCGCTTCGCGCACGCATTAATGTGCCCCTCAACAAGTCTAGCACCCTGGCCCCTTAAAAATCAAGCTAGGGGTCTGCAAAAAATTTCATTTGCATTTGTAGATAACATCCTTTACTTCTTATAAAAAATGTCTGATTGGGCTTTATGAAAATTCGGGTCCTTTCATGGTTATAAATCAATGTTGAAACAATTTGTATAGTATTTTCCATAATCTCCTTTAACGCAAAATCCATTTCTTTCCTGACTGTCCTGACAATCAACTAACTTGATACTAATACAAATGAAGTGGCTGAAATAAGTTCACAAATAATAATGCCCAGTAGTTTTAGTACATCTGTGGCAAAGTTTCCACCACACACACTTAAAGGAATATTAGTTCAGTGGTCAAGCATGTCCATCTTATATGAAAGAGGGCTTTAAAAGAAACAAAATGGTAATACAAAAAAAAGCATTGCAAAATCTTATTTCGTTAAGAAGATATTCAAGTTTAAAGTTTGATATCATTTCTGTAGAAACAATTGCAATCAGACTAGTTGTGATGTCACAGCCTCAGAAGTCTTAATGTATTTTAAAGAAAATTTATTTAATTTTTTCACTATTTCAATTATTTTTCCTCAAACTTTCTTCAGGTGGTATATTATAAGTACCCTTCCTAGATTCAATTTTACTACTTTTAAGTCACAAAATCACAGGAAAAAATAGATAGAATACATCAAAACTTTGAGGAATCTGAGGCTATGACATCACAACTAGCCTGATTTCAGTCGTTTCTACACAAATGATACCAAACTTTAAATTTAAATATCTCCTTAACAGAATAAGATTTTTTGAATGCTTTCTTCACTATTTTGTTTTTTTTGAAGTCCTCTTTCATATAAGATAGACATGCTTGACCCCATAACTAATCCTTTAACTTTATTGTTGATAAAAGTATCAAAAACTGGGAAAGAAGCTAAATCTTTAGAGAACCCTAAGTTTTGGAACAATCTAAACACACACACAAAAAAACCCAGACTAAACACATTTACAAGCTTGGCATCTGGTCAAGTGCAACTGTTTGAAAGCATGGTACACTTTACTTTCTATTACTAAGCTGTTCATGTACACTGTTTATGGCAACCTGGGGTTCCAAGGCAAACTATAAATCTATAAGTCACAATCCACATTTCTCTATGATGGACACGACCTTTGTTAATGATGACATTTACTTGCAAGTGAAAATGGATTTGCACTGGAATTGAGATGGCAAACTCTTATGGGCTAAGATAAGATGAAGCCCACTTCATATATTAATACCGAGCCTGCCAAAAGGAAAGGGCTAATGAATATTGCTAACCTCCCTGGAGCAAGGCTAAAATAAACATTTTCACATCACTCCTTGACAAACTCTACTATACATGACCAAAATAAAATACACTTCGGCTTCTGATTTTAATTTTCCAACATCCTACGTCTATAGGTAGGAAAAAAGTTCATTTCTGAAAAAAATTTTACTCTACTTTTGTCATTAAAAACTTACAATAATGAGTTATAAGTTTAATTCACTCTGATGGTATCATAAATATCAGGCTTGTAATTTTCAAGTTTTAGAATAATGTGCAAGAGTATTTGATTGATATTCTTGATCCGTATAAATTAGTTTCCTTTAGTCTCCTATTTAAAGAAAAGGATTTACTTATTTCAGTCGGCGCTATTAACAGACACTTAAATGTATTTTATTTTGGTCTGATGAAAATCTACAAACATACTAATATAAAACACATATACATCAACATTAATAGGATCTAGCTAGCACCTGTATAAAACAGAAAATATAACTCTCCTGTAATGGAAAAAAAGAAGAAAAAACTCAATTCAATCAATGAACTTCTGATAACATAAAATCAATCAATTAACTACTGATAACATATCAATTTATACATCAAAACATCACCTATCACATGAAAATATGAGCCGTGTAAACCATTCTGTTTCTACAATGTAACTACATTTTTGGATACCACTAATTATCTACGGACCTATATATGCTTTATTTCTACTACTGTAATGCTTACTTTATTGAAAATGAAACAAAAATGGCAAAATTCCGCTGTTTTCAAATTAAAAATCTAAATTTACAAGCGAAGCTTTATATACCGTCTTATGTTAAGTGCAAAGTACAATCTGCATAATATGCTATCATTTCAACTGAAATTGCTGCAATTATTTATTAAATATATGCTGTTCTGCTTTTACACAATCCATGTAAAAATGGGTTGCTCAGTGGTCACACTTGGGGATAACGGGAGGGAATTCAGGGAGTATTTAGCGATGAACAATTCTGAAAGTATGCTAATGAAGAAAAATGGTAACCTCAGATTTCTTGACAATGTACAAATAAGCGATTTTAGTTTGGAATGTAGACGATGTTTACGAATTGATTGATTTAAAAACATTTGAGGAAGAAATTACATTCATACAACAGACAGAGATGTAAAAGCAGGTCTAAATTATGGAGTTGCTTTAGGATCAGAGAAAATTGACGAATGATACACGTGAAGTGATTCTAGTACTACAGGTCGGAAAATGGATGAGTTTACAAAAAAATGTCGTTTTGGAAAATGGTCATGTAAATATTTCACAATATGTTCCACATGATTGCAATAGTGACTGACTGCACACAATAGCAACAAGAATCAGCAAGCAAATGTAACATGTGAAAATTGTTTCAAATAACTAGACAGCTGATGCAATTTAAAAATTTAATTTTAGCAAATTTGTTTCTCTTTGACCCGGCTTACTTAGCAATTATTGATTGATGATGATGCAAAAGTCTCATCCGCTTTCATAGCAAATTTTTGTAATTGATACTTTTTTAATTTTGGGGAACCTAAAAATTTACAAATGCTACAAAACTGCTTCAATATTCCAAGTATACTCACTGTCACAATAGCTGTTCAAAGGTTTAATCCCTACAAATCCATAAAAATGTTGATTAATAATTATTGTATTCTGGTAAGTAAACCTCAAACCTTGGTTACACGTTCTTTCACATAGAATTCTAATCCATTTTTTCCAATTTTGTTTATTTAGGAAAATAAACTTAACATGAATTTTCACCAAATCTATAAATATCTGAAAAATGAATTATCAATGATATTTATAGGATATTTTCAATTTTGTACCGAAACAAAGACCAGTAAAAACAATGCATTTTATAAATTCTCATTGATTACCAGATTATCAAAGGCCAGTTGTCGTCTCTAACGTACGAGGTAAATATAATTCAATTCCTGTGTTTTGATTGGTTGAAACAAAATAATATAATGTGCACTTACATTGATAGGCCAATCAATATTGTTTGGGAATAAAATGTACGCCGCCACATTTTAATTACAATAGATGGCCTTTAACTTTGATACATAATTTACATGGTAATAACTTAGGAGCCTAAATAATGTTGATTTTTAACAAAATCCGAAGTCTGTTCTAAGCAACTTTCAGGCTCTTTCTAAACAGTAATCTAAGACAAATATTAATAGGTGACACTATTTCTTTAAATGTGATTAATTTGATCTATCACCTAACTGTGTGTTAAACATGAACTAGTATCTGTTTGTGTGTTAAACACAACTTGACACCAACCTCTGTGTTAAACACTAAACAAAAACCTTGTTATCCGCTCCCAAAAAACACTGACCAAACCAGTCACACAAATACAGAAAGAAATCAAGGTTACAACAAAGAAAAGTAACATACATACCGACAAAGTAGACGGAATGCTAAGCATAACAATGAGTGAGTATAAAACGTGTACCTTGCGGGGAAAAGCATGCAACTGCAACGCAACATGCAGAAACTAGCAGAAACACCTAAGGAGAAGAGGGCGGTGTTGGAGGAGGCGGAGGTGTGATCATAGGCCGTCCCTGGCCAGGCTTGGGTGGCAATGGCGGAGGAATATCTGGATTAGTGGGGCGCGGCGGAGGTAGACGCCGTTTGATGTTGCTGTAGAGGTGATAACAAATAAAGTTCCATACAAAAGGTTCGACTGCTGTTGAAGCATTGACGAAAAACTAATTAGATATTAGTATGAACACTGATTATTGAAGAAAACCAGGTTAACCATCAAAAGACATTAATTCAAACACAAATGATCCAAATGTGTATAAACAATAACAGTTACATCGCAATTACATTAGTGATAAAATAATCACATTAGAAGTCATCTTTATTTACACGTATCACTATATATGACCACGTATTAAGTAATGATATTATTACCAATCATCTAGTCATAACCAATCATGTATTTCTTAAAAGATGATGTATATAGTTTGTGATGTTTGAAGTCATGATTTTGAAGATTTACTTTTTTTGTTAACAAAAGAGTATTTGCATGTGATGTCATATGCACTTGAACAAATCTCTGGGAGCAAGTGTTCATTGTATGCCCACTGAACATGATCGATGCTCATTGACAGTGTGGACAACAATCAGACAACTTTAATCAAATGCAATAAATTCCATCAATTGCAATGAACTTCAATCAAATCTCATCAACTGCAATCAAATTCCATTAATGGCAATCAACCTTCATCAATGCAATAATTGCAATAAATGCAATCAAATTCTGTCAATGCAATCAACTCTGATCAATTGCAATTATTTTAAATCAATTGCAAAACAGCAAAAGCAAATACAGATTATTTCCTGAATAAAAAAAAAGAGAGTAATTTCTATGTCACAGAGACTCAGTTTTAAAATAAAATGTGTACTATTCCTTGACTGCTAATAGGTTGATTATTTGCACCGTGCATAGATGACATTGGTGCATATACTCCTTTGAAAGAGATGAAAACACAACAAATATATAAAAATGACCAATTGAAATGTTATTATTGTGCTGGATAAGGTGCAAAAGTGCTGGTAAGGGTGCAAAAGTGTCTTTGTGAACCATATGCAAAATACAAGCAAGAGATGTGTATGTTATGTCATTGGCAAATTGCATTTCAAACGATGCATATTGTGTGTGTGGAGAATACAAACCATTTGAACATGTGAGATAGCATACAAGGAATCTAAACTACACGCAATGGGTGGAGAATGAAAGGGAAGATAGCCATGGAGAATTCACAATGCGTATCATGGCTGTACACAGAATGTGATTTCACTGCATGCCAATGTGATTTCACTGCATGCCAAAACTGTGATTTCACTGCATGCCAAGAATGTGATTTCACTGCATGCCAAAAATGTTATTTTACTGCATGACAATGTGATTCACTGCATGCCAAGAATGTGATTTCATGGCATGCCAAAAATGTGATTTCACTGCATGCCAATGTGATTTCACTGCATGCCAAGAATGTGATTTCACTGCATGCCAAGAATGTAACTTCGATGCATGCCAAAAATGTGATTTCACTGCATGCCAAGAATGTGATTTCACTGCATGCCAAAAATGTGATTTCGATGCATGCCAAAAATGTAATTTCACTGCATGCCAAGAATGTGATTTCACTGCATGCCAAAAATGTAATTTTACTGCATGCCAAGAATGTGATTTCACTGCATGCCAAAAATGTGATTTCACTGCATGCCAAAAATGTGATTTCACTGCATGCCAAAATGCAACTCAGTGCTTTGTAAAGTTGGCATTCTAAGGATGCAAAACTTATGCAAAGGTGTAATGTTCATATGCAATTTGGTAGAAATATATGCACAATCACAAGTTACATTGGATGTGTTTTAGAGATGCCATGGAATTTCTGTCAAGTAACTCCCCCACAAAGAAATAATAAACCTTATCAGACTCCTTGAACAAAGGGATTTCATTTTTGAGTTTCTGCTTCAAAATATTTTCCTTGCTTATTTCATACCAAATGTTTGCTTTAAAACTGTCACTGGCTACCAGAAACAATCTTTTTCACTAAAATCAATGCTCTAATTCACACAGTATATTTGCACACAATTTATTCATATAGTACTCTAATGGAAATATGATTTCTTTCTTAGAGTATTTTCTTCGGCATTTCGCTTTATGAATGATTGGATGCGATAGAACATCTGCTTTTGAGATTCTCAGAGAAATTATGCTGCAGGATGGTGAACCGCGTTTCAAAAGTTAGACCACTGCTCAGTGTAATATGAAAGCCGATATACACCAATCCGATGTAATATGCAATTTTTTTTAACCAAATTAAGCAAGAGACATATTTTGACCTGTTTTCTGTGATGAAGCTTCATCCAAAGGCCCTACATATGATACACAAAGTTTGATACACAGGGCTGTAAATACCAGAGATGTGGGGGTGTCACTACCCCCCCTCTCCCCCGCCCCCTCAAAAAAAAAAAAAAGACTTGTCAGTAAAATTTGAGATTAATCGGTAAATCTGGTATCAGGTTGGTACAAACACTGATTTTGATTCACATTTTTACAGGAAGGCAAGCTTTTTCTTCTCCAAATCTTATATCTTATATTTTACACCTCCCACCCCCACCGTCAAAATGTTCTACTAACGTGCATGTTGATACACATGGCATTCTTATGCCCATGGAAGTAACATTCGCCACAACACAAAATACCTCAATGGCTGAAACAAAATTGAATTTGTAGTGTATTTTCCTTTATCAAAAAATCTTGACAGTAAACTTTGATTTGCTTATTAAATCAGGACGTCAAAACATTTCCGGATGGTGATTATCTGTCTGATTTTCAGGAAAATAATGTCATGTCACGTTCCCTGTGTTATGGCCTGTAAGACTGCTCCGTAAAACTTTCTTTATTGATGTGAAAAAAGGCTTGCGCCTTACACAAAAATATAAGTGCCTTTGACAATATTGAAACCAAATGGGAACAATTTCCTGTGGCATGGGTTGTGGTAGAGTATTGTGAAGTATAAAGTTTTTTAATGCGTACAAGGACATGTTTAAAAACAATTCATGCTTTATAATATTTAGTGCGACGAGACATGTAGACTTGTAGATATATGTCTGTAATTGTTTCTAATCTACCAAACTTAAAAATTCATAATACACCACAGAACCCATATATAGAAACTAATATATTTTATAACATAACAGTTTTCAATGTATGTCAAAATACTCTTTCAGTGTTGGAATATGATTTTTCTGTGCATGAAAAATTATCTATTCAGAAAAACCTCAAAAGAAAAATTGTAATGTTTCATAGTTTGTGCAAAGATATCTGATTTATTACAGATGGTATACATACATGCTGTCTTGTCTCTTTTTCCACATGATCTTTTGATAGAAACATCAAAGATTAATTGACTTATAAGAAAAAAAGTATAGTGATCAAGCTAGTGCTATATATAGTTGATATAAAAACAGACTCATCTTAATATCTTAAAAAATATTCCTATGAATATTAAATTTAATCTATATGGCAGAGGACTATTAATGAAGAAACAACATGTTGGTATCTTGCTCCGCTTAGGATTTACTGCATTTCATAGATTTATGAATTTTACTCCAGATAAGGAAAAATCTATACAACTACAGATGACTTTTCCCAATGGAATCCAAGAAAGTACATTTTAGGCACAATTTAAGAAAAAAAATATTTTCAACATTTATAAAATAATTAACAAGATATCTCTTACTAGTTAGGTTGCAATTTTTATTTTTGTTGTTAAATGTCCTCAACTGAAGGATAATTCCATACTGTTCTATTTTTTTTTTTTTTTTTTTTTGGGGAGAGATGGGTGGGGAGCTTCTTCCCCAAATTCCCGGAATGAAGCTTCAGTCCCCTAATTTTTCAGAGGAAACTTAAATTTGAAATTTCAACTCAAAAAGTAAGTGTTACGAACTAGCTTGTACATTCACTATACATTGCAACAATGAAGACAAGTGCACTCAAGCAAACAAAATCAATGAAGGTGATTAACAGGGATAGTATTCCACATGATAAAACAAAATACACTCTTCAGAGATATCTGCGCATGCTCTTCAAGTTTTCAATACTGCCAAATTTCAGAAATTTCTGGCCAAAAACCTATATACAATTTAAAAACGAGAGACAGAAAGTTTACAGATACTTCTCACGTTTTAACCTCCAACTTCGATGAGCTAAAAATTTGATTTATTAATCAATATAATCAATTTCATGTTTTAAGAATAAGAGTGTAAAACATCATTCTTCTACAGTAGCCTTTCTACGCCAGTCATTTTCAAACAAACTTCTAACGTTTCAGGGGTGTAGCTAGCCTTTCGGATTGAGCATCGCTGAGGGAAATATTCGGACCTTTTAGCATATTTTCTAAACTTTTATAGCATTACCATTTTACTTATTTTATTTTTCATGTGGGGTGGGGGGTCATGTCGTATGACCCTGTTGACCCCCCCACCCCTGGCTCCACCCATTTATATATTTGTTGAATGTGGCAAGATATCAAAGCTGTTCTCGAGAGATTGTTTTGTATTTTTGTACTCTTTCATCTACGATAGACATGTTTGACCCCTAAACTAATCCTTAAAAATCCAGTGTAACCTGGGTCAAAATGACTGGTAGAAATTAAAATCATCATTAATTTATTCAACAACAATATTATAGTAAGGGATTATATCACCAGAAACTGTATTTGCAAATTAAAGCCTTCAAAAATCTTTGAAATATTTAATTTTAAGGTGAGAGTCAATCTGCATTACAAAAGAATAGGAAAGAGGGATCGAATCAAACGATTCTACATTTACTAAATACGGTAAAAGATTCCTTTGAAGTTTGTTGGTGTTTAATGGCACCGCGACAGTCAAGAGTTAAATGTGCCAAGAGGGTGTTAGAAAACCAAGGTGCAAGAGTTAGGACGGTATGAATAATAAAGAAGTGAATAGAGGTAAGAAAAGGGAAGGAGGAATAGGATGGTAGGATAGAAAAGGAAGAGAGTGTGGGTAAGGGTGATAATGTCGGAGGAGAGATTGTTCTTGAAGAGATCAGAAATGTAAGTGGAGGAGGAGAGGAGAGATCTTGGGTTCCGGAATAAGGGACAGGTTAAGAGGATATGCTTGATTGAGAAATCAGTTGCGAGGGCAGAGAGGTGTGGAGAGCCGGAGAGGAGGAAGGAGTGGGTGAGAAAGGAGTGACCGAGGCGGATGCGGGTGACAACAACGTCCTCCCTACGATTGCGACTTTGCAGAGTAGGGTTGGTCAAGACTTCGAGATTAATAATGTGAAGTTTGTTATTGGTCTCAAGATTTCAGACATCTTGCCAGGTCTTCCTGAGTTAGCTGGAAATGGTAAAGCGGAAGTCAGAGTGCAGAATAAGGATAGGTGAAATGTGGTTCGACAAAGCATTGTTGGCGGCTTTGTCAGCCCTCTTATTGCCAGGGATGTCAATGTGGCTGGGATCCACAAAAAGATAGTTTTCTTCCCCAAGAAAGAGAGAGCGTGGAGTTTGTTTAGGATTTGTAAGATTAGTGGATTAGACCAGAGCATGTTGAGGATGCCAGTAAGAAATGATTATGAGTCAGAGAAGATGACGAAGCGGGCGGAAGGAGAGTTCTGTGAAGTTTAGAGCTAGGAGGATAGCCTTTGCTTCAGCAGAGTAGATAGAGGCTCCATCAGGAAACCTTAAAGAAAGGTTGAGGCGAGGACAGGCGGCAGCGGCTGCAGAGGAGCCTTCCCGAGTGAAGCCTTTGGTGAAGAGGGAAGGAGTAGTCGTGGAAGTGTCTACTGAATTGGCAGTATTTGGAGCAAAAGAAGGCTGGGTTGTGAAGAGCTTTCGTGTAGGAGGAAAGGCCGAGGAAAACCTGGGGAGGAGGGATAACCCAGCTGGGAGTAGGAGTGATAGTGTGCCTGGCTATCGACAAAATGTTGATGTTGGCTTTGGGGATGAGAATACATCCGGATACCAAAAGGTGGGGGATGCGTTTGTTGAGATTGAAGAGGTTGGTGAAGGATGGAGAATGGGTGGAGTGGAGACACAGGTTCCGTGGGTCAGTGAGGATGCGAAGAGTGAAGGAGCGACTGGCGCTGGTACACCTGAGGTCAAGGGGGAGTTCGTTGGCATCAACGTGAAGACTGGTGGTGAAGGTCGTGCCAAGACAGAGCCTTAGGGTGATGTTTTCGATGACCTCGATGTGCCTCAAGTAAAGTTTGCAGGCAGAGCCATAGATGAAGTTGTCGTAGTCCAGCTTAGATCTGAGAAAGGAGCCAGAGAGGGTGAACAAGGTGAGATGATTGTCTCCCCAGTCGGTGCTGGAGAGGACCTTCAGAATTTTGTAACACTTGGTTTTGAGGTTTTGTGGGGAGGTAAAAGAGCTTGGAATCTAGATTCCAAGGAAACGAGAACAGTCCTTACTGGGAATGATTAAATCTTTGAGACAAAGATTGGGACGAAGGAAGAAAGAGTTACTGTTGTTGAAAATAAATGAGAAGAGTTTTGTCCTTGGAGAAATTAAAGCCGTTGGTGTCACTCCAGCGAGCTAAGTTGTCTAGGAAGATTATTTTGGAGAGTTTGGAAGCATGGAGAGGATGAGGAGATGGCAAAATAGAGAGAGCACTTAATGTTCGGGGAGAGAGGGGGGTGGGTGGGTGGTAGGGGAGTGCTTTGGTGATGCTCTTGATTTTGAGGATAAAAAGAGACAGGGAGAGAATGCTGCCTTGGGGGACACTCAGGCGTTGGGTATACATTTGAAAGTAGATGTTACTGATGCGCACCCTGAAATGGCAAGAATGGAGATAATTCTGGACGAAGGTTGGAAGGAGACCTCTGAGACCGAAGGAGTGAAGGTCCCTGAGAATACCATACCGCCAGGTGGTGTCAAAGGTCTTTTCGAGGTCAAAGAAGATGGAGATAGAGTGGTGATTTCAGGCTTCATGGACATAGGTGTCAAGTTTGAGGACATGGTCCACTTAATGCCGGTTTCTCCTTAAATCGTTTTGAGAAGATGGGGAGAGGATGGAGTTTTTCTCTAGGTACCAGCAGTCTGTAATTGACCATTATCCATTATCTTGCAAAGGCAGGATCTGAGAGCGATGGGGCGATAGTTGGGATGGATGTCTTTGTTGGGCTGGGGATGGGGATAATGATGGTCTCTCTCCAAATGTTGCGGAAAGTTTTGGAGAACCACAGATGGTTGTAAATCTTGAGTAAGATGTCAAGAGAAGTCCGGGGAAGGTTTTTGGATGCCGTCGAGGCCTTGGGAAGAGGACCCAGATTTTTTGAGGGTGGAGGAGAGAGCTCAGAGAAGGTGAACTGAAGGCTGTAGTTTTTCTAATTGTTGGACTGGAAGTTAAGAGAGTTTTTCTCAGCCTTGATTAAGAGACATGACAACTTTATACCACAGCAAGCCAAATCCATTACATGAATGTGTCACATACATTTATAAATTTGATAAGTAGCATGTGGAATACCTGCTTTGTATGAAACCATTCTGTACAACCTTCCATGGCAAATAGTATGAAGAATTCCACCACAATGATAGCAAATACCACCACCTTCAATTGCAATGATAAGCATTTCAACTAGAATATCTATCAGTTAAACAACTAAGGTGCTCACAATTTATTTAGAGAGAACATTCTGTTTCTCAATTTCCCTGTCAGCTGCAAGATGAGTTTCACTAAATGTCTCTTTGATATAAGATTGTACAAATCAGTACCTCTAGAAAGAAACTAAAGTTCTAATATGAAGAAAAAATGCGAGACCTTTAAGATCTCTATAAAGATGTTTAAAGATATTAGTGAAGTGCCACCCTATTAAAACAAGCAGCAAAATCCCACAATGCAGCTGTGATCTATCATGATCTAACTTATATCATGAAAGGTCAAAGACCAAAGATGACGCTGAATATTTTTTATATTTGATAATTTTCATCTAAATTTACTTTTTTTATATTTTAATGTGCATCATTTCTAGAATGGCAACCAAGATAAAAATAACAAGTTCACACTATTCAAACATTCGGCAAACTGAGCTTCCTTTATACCACATCCACCGCTACAGAGTTGTTGCTGTCCTGCTATGCTGAGAGCTGCTATGATGGTAGCTGCATCACTTGTGATTGTTAATAAATATACATTTCTTTTTCAAGAACAAAGTAAAGGAAACTTTGGAGGAAAGAGGTTAGCTGGTATATATAAATATTAAATTGCATGTTACAATCATTATTATCATTAAAAGAAATTATAGAAGAATATTCAGTCTTCGTCAACTGAATTTATCAAGGAATGTTAGTGCAAGGAAGTTGCATTATTGTTGTCTTTGCAAAGCAATTAAAGGATATTTGGAATTTGCAGATTTTAACTCAGACATTTCAACATACAAAGTTAATAGCAAGTTGCATACTGCCAATAGTTACACAAACAAATTTACCCCGCTAAGCGTAGTAAGGATATTTACGAGAGTTATACTTACCTTCCGTGCTATAAATATGCGTTAGAATCAGGTCATGTGACCAGATTGCATATTTATAGCATGGCAGGTAAGGTATAACTTGAAGTAAATAGCAAATGGTTAGTAATTAATTGACTTCACAGCAAACATAATGTTCCTTTTCAAAATTCACAAAGTGAAAATTTGGTTAAGAACAACTCCCAGGAACAATAAGTAACAATTTTTTTTTACAGAATGTAATGTAAATGAAATATTTATAAGCTTTAAATTTTGGGTTAGGCACACAATCATTTCCACCAGATTAAAGAATGGCAATGTAAAAAGATAGTTCCTAAGGTACACATGTAGCTCCAAATGAGCAAAAGGTAATGGAGGATGGTCAAAGCATTCTAAAGTATGAGATTTAAAACAGTCATTTCTCCTTCACACACATTAGAATGTCTATGTACACCTGCCAAGCTTTCTGTTTATTTGAATACAGCAATAATTTCTGAGCTGAACAACCTTAAAAATTCAATTTTTTTTAGGGATTCAACTAAGATCCCAATTTAATTCTTTCCAGAATCAGTTTTTCTCCTTCAAATAATTGTAGGAGAAAATTGTAAAAGTATGGATTTACATGGACAGTTTGCCCTGTTATACTTCGCAAATGCTTGTAGAAGTTTGCTTATTAAGACTTGCAAATTCTAACTAGAACGGTAAATACAGTCATGGTTTGCATGCCCATGCAAATTGACACCCATATCATATGACCTGCCCAATAATAAAAATGGCATCCCACATAGCATCCTATATCCCACATGGAATCTCACCCCACGTCCCACATGTGACATTCCATCACATCCCGTGCCCCACATGGCATTCTCCAATGTCACATCGTGGCATCCCATCCTATGTTCCACATGGCATCCCATCCTATGTCCCACATTGCATCCCACCCTATGTCCCACATGGCATCCCACCCTATGTCCCACATGGCATCCCACCCTATGTCCCACATGGCATCCCACCCTATGTCTCACATGGAATCCCACCCTATGTCACATATGGTATCCCATCCTGTCTTACATTACATCCAACCATGTGTCCCACATGGTATCCCTCCCTATGTCCAACATGGCATCCCTCCCTGTGTCCCACATGGCATTCCTCCCTATGTCTCACATGGCATCCCAACTTATGTCCCACATTGGATCCCACCATATTGTTCCACATGGTATCCCTCCCCATGTCCCAATCACATCCCACTTTATGTTCCACATCCCATGCCCCACATGGCCTCCTACCCTATGTCCAACATGGTCTCCTACTCTATGTCATACATGGCATCCCTCCCGATGTCACACTCTGTTTCACACATAGCATCCCACCCCATGTCCCACATGTTACAGTTATCTTCTATGGAAATATCAAATGTTTTATAGACTTTTCAAGGAAACTAGTTTTTAACCCGTCTATGTGTATTTGAAAAACACTAACATTTTTAAAGGAAATTCCATCCATCCATGAGGATATCTCAAGAAACTTTAATTTTTTCTGAGGAATTCTGAAGAAACTTTAACATTTGCTAAGGAATTATAAGAAAACTTGAACATTTCTGAGGAAATCTCAGGAAAAATTGTGGACGGCCAGACGGATGAAATCGCCATTACATAGGTTTGCATTATGCTTCGCATGCTCACCAAAAACCTGACCTATTCTAATGAAATTCTTTATGGATTTCTCAAGAGATTGTAAATAATGTTGCCTCTAGATGTCCACAGATAAAAAACTAAGAAATGATTCACAACAAAAATATCTGAACTGAATCAATGCTCCTATATGAACCAATCACAACCAAGTTTAAGAAAAACATTTTCGTCATAATTTAAACGAGGGGTACCCACCTTTCAGCAGGGACAGGTTTTGCTTCCATGGCGGTCAGATTTGGCTGAGATCCTTTAAATACATTAGATGGTACGGTTGCAATAGGACTGGTGGTGACTGGCTCTGTTGTCTTGGTATCCCCGTTTGGTACCAAAGCTGGAGGCTTTTTTCGTCTAATTGAAGAGACTGGATTGAATGGTAACTCTGTGGATTGAACAAAGGGATTGATCCCAGTGGCATAGAAAAGTATTTGACATTGGGGGACCAGATTCCATCAATTTGCTTAACAAACTTTAGTGAGTCTAAAAACTATTTGTACGGGGTGGGAGGGGGGATTGTATGTTTATTGGAAATATTGGTAAAATTAGGCAAAATTTCCCAAAAATTGAAGAAAGTTTCCCAAAAATGTTGAAAATTTTCATAAAACTTCCTAAAAAGGAATGAAATTGACAAAAATTGAAGAAGATTTCCAGAAAATTAGGAAAACTTCTCAAAAATTGAACCAAATTTCAAGAATATGAAAGAAAATTTATGAAAATGTAAGAAAATTTAGCAAAAATTGAAGACAAACCTCTCAAAAATTGAAGAACGATTCCCCAAAATGAAAGAAATTGCACGAAAATTAAGAATGAATTTTATGAAAATGAAGGGTATTGATAGAAACTTCTCAAAAATTGAAGAACAATTCCTGAAAATGAAGGAAATTGCACAAAAATTAAAAGTAAATTTTGTGAAAATGAAGGATATTGATAGAAACTTCTCAAAAATTGAAGAAAAATTCCCCAAAATGAAGGAAATTGCACAAAAATTGAAGCAAATTTCCAAAATATGAAGGATATTTTGATAAGTTGAAGGACATTTTCCAAAAGATGATATAAACTTCTTGAAAATTGAAAACAAATTTCCCGAAAATGAAGGAAATTGCAAAAAAATTGAATCAAATTTCACAACAATGAACAAAATTTTAGAAAATTGAAGATTTTCCGATTATTGAAGATTTTTAGAAGAAAAGAAGACTAGGAATCTGACTCTTCAAAATTAATTCATTAGACCTTACATATTGGGGGGTTGAAATGGTACAGCCCCTGGCTTCCTATGCCCCTAAATTCCAAGTCAACCATATTTCAAGTTTGCTTTGCAAAGAATTGTGAATAACACCAATTTTATATCAGGGTTCCATTTTACTCTTGAGCGCTACGAATTGAAAAATTGCAATTAAAGGTGTGTTATCGGCATAAGGATATTCAGTTACATTTTTTTTTATTTCATAAAATTTCAACCAAATTTTCCATTCATTTGAATTAAAACAGACAGAGCTTTTGACTCATTTGAATTAAAACAGAGAGCTTTTAAGTGGGATAATTTCAATTGATAGCCCCATTATTAAACTAACGACAGATTTATTCAGCTCTGTTCAATTCAACCGTTCATGTTACCACACACACATACCGTACTACAATGTGCATGTATACCTCGTCTTCATACCCACACTGTACAGCCTATGCACTTCTCTACCAGTGACAAATAATTGTAAAACATTGATGACGTGTGTAAGTACATGACATGCTACTGACCTCATTGCGATTTGTTATGAGACGATTGCGCCTCTTTAAGGGTTCACATCTTTAAAGGTTCAAGTGTTCAAATAAGTTAAAACACACATTATACATGGTGTTTGTTTGTTTATGCATGATCCTCCCTTACGGGAACTCAGCAAGACTTCTATATGGAGCATAGACGCCAAGCTATAGCCTGCATAGCAGATGCCAGTCTCGTGTGACCGGGACGGAAGTGGATGAACACCAGGTTTTCACCCTACTCTTTTCGAGAAGTCTTCAGAGAACCAGGTAGGGTGTGACTGTCCTACCATTGGGACAAATGGCTTAACGTCCCCTCCGAAGGACGGCAAGCACCATTCAACCATTGCCACTTTTCTCAACAGCAGAATGAGGAGCAGGAAGGAACTCAAATCCCTTCAATGAATGTATTGAATTTTTACTCTGAAAAGATTTTGTAATTAGAATTTTACTTAGTTATGAATTGACAAACAAAGGCTAGCAATCTGGATAACTATTCTTTCAATCTGTTTTTAAAACTATTACAGCGTAGCCTCACACAGATCATTGTACAATTGAACTAAAACAGGAACATAGGCAAAATGATATGAAGAGCCAGATGATTGGAAATATTACAATTATGAGCAGGTTGTCAAGTGAAATCTTAAACTAATAGCTCTTTTCAAACCCCTCTACCCCTCCCACTTGTCCTCCTCTTCTGACCTAAAAATTTATTTTCTTTGCCCACTCATGAAGAACTTTCTATCCAATAAAGATAGCCTAGCTTTCCACTATTCAAAGCTAACAATCAATCATTTTCTTGTATTTTAATAGGTTGATTTTTTTCCCTACCATCAGGAAAGAAATAATCAGCATGCGTAATGAAAGACTCAAGGACGCTGGAAGCCACGCCCATTGAAGTTGCTGATACTCTGAAAGGTAATGAAGAAAAGAGCTTGAAAATAACATGCAAAACTCAAATGACATCACTTGTTTCTTGTAATATCAAAACATGACAATGTAAGACCAAAATAAAATATAACCTATGTTTCTCGTTGCCAACCAATCGTCATCAAATCACCTAAAAAATTTCTGAAAAGCAAACAACATACTGCCAACAGACTTTACAGCTTGACCCACTTCTTAACTAATTCAACATCTACACAAGAATTTTTAATAAACCAAACTATATAGTCACACAGGAGTTTTTCTCTTCTGGGTAAATTTCCCTCATTTATTACAACTCTTAGAATCATTACTACCGCCGATTGCTTAGCTGAATTGGTAGAGCACTGGCTTTCCAGGGTTGCGGGTTTAAATCCCTATTAAGTCATACCAAAGAGATATGGGACCTGCTGCCCTTTAGAATAGTGCTCAGCATAATGGATCACAGCAGGGTTATAGTACAGGCTTGTGCACTGTGTGTCGGCTGCCACCTTAGAAAGTTTCTATTGTACAGTGCTTTGAGAATGCATACTTGTGTGGTATGGCGCTATATAAGAACTGCATATTATTCATAACGTGTATCTCCACTTTCCATTTAGTATGCACTGCAACCGCCGATTTTGGCCAAAATCGATGGTTGCACATCACACGCCTCGCCAGAGCAAGGGCAACCTAATATGTATCATAATTTGCTTGTCCTGGCACAGCTACGATCTAATTACATTGCCAACACGCGCGAGTGTAATATGATGCCTCTATCTGATGCACGTTGGGCATATTATTAATGCCCCTATGATAGCATTCTGAAAGGAAAGAGCTTGCACACTTAATGTATTATTACTAATGAGTCATCCAAAATCTCTTACAGCCTCACAGCTTCCATGAAACTAGTAGAAGTACAGTTATGAGCTGCACCTGAGAAAATGATGAAATAGTCATTTTTGTTAATCATGGAGAAACTTACCCCAGCTCATCTGCTTCAGACCACATGATATTTGGACCAATCACAAGGGCTAGATTTGAAGCACTCATTTTATTCTTTTCACTTCTCTTGGATACTAAATGCAAAAATCTGACTAAGTACCTGAAAAATATCAAATGGGAGAGAAAATGTGAAAAATAACACCACTGGCATCTATATGGCTTGGCAGGATAAATCAAATCTAATCAAATCTAAAGGATTTAGTTTAGTGGTGAGACATCTCAACCCTGTATAATAGAGGGGGAAAAGACCAGGAGAATGGGGTAGGAGGCGTGAGGCCCCAACCTTTAAAAAAATGGTACTTTAGGCACCCCTAATTTTCAGCTGAAATTAGAAATATGGCAGTCATTTTGTTTTGGCCCACCCAACTTTGAAAACATTATGGGCCCCTGGTGGGCCTCTGGTTACTATCTAAAACTCACATAAAAGAACTTACTGTGATATCTTGTTTGGTTCAGGAGATACTGAATTTTAGTTACTCCTAATACATGCTGTTTTAGTAGGCTTGGCATACACAATGGTTGTAAAGTTTACAAAATCTAATGAAATACGCAATCAAAAACAAAACATTTGAAAAATGAGAGAATATTACAGTGCGTCATGATATTACACAACTAGTCTGATTTCAGTCGTTTCTACACAAATGAGACAAGAAAGTACTAATTTACCCAAGAAGAATAAAACATTGTTTGAAAACTCAAATCAAAAATCTTATTAAAGTGAGGTATGTATAAAACATAAGAATTTTTAAATTCAAGTGGGGAACAATGCATCTGACTTACTCATTTAATACTCATTTGTAAATAAACAAGGACAAAACTCAGCCCCCTCAACGAAAAAATGGGGGAGGAGGCTTAAAGAATTACTTCAGAGGACTTAAAAACAAAATGGTGAAGAAAGCATTCAAAAATCTTATTCCATTAAGGAGATATCTAAGTTTAAAGTTTGGTATCATTTGTGTAGAAATGACTGAAATCAGACTAGTTGTGACATCACAGCCTCAAATTCCTCAAAGTATTCTATCACATTTTGTCTTGCGATTTTGTGGCATAAAAACCATTGGATATGTCAAGAAAGTAGTAAAACAGAATCTACTAAGGGTAATTATTATATACCACCTGAAGAAAGTTTCAGAAAAAAATAATTCAGATAGTAAAAAAATGTGATAAATTTCCTTTAAACTACATTAAGAATTGTTAAGAATGTGAGGATGAGGGTGCCAACCTTCCATAGTAGACTTACTACACCAGTCATTTCTACACAGATAAGATAGAACTTTAAACTTGATTATCCCTTTAACGGAATAAGATTTCTGAATGCTTTCTTCACCATTTTGTTTCTTTTGAAGTCCTCTTTATTAGAAAATAAACTTGTTTGACCCCTGAAGTAGTCCTTTAAAATCATATTTAGCCCACCCTAAATTGTTTTTCCAAACCGTATCAAATGTAACCAATTTCTTGTGTATCACCACATCAAGGCAGATTTGCAATCTGCTAAAAGCAAGTTGATTGTGACCAAGGGCCCTTAGGTGGGCTGCTTGACCAGACGACCTTTATTCTACATGCTCGCAGCAAAGGGCCTTCAAACTCAGCAAAACTTATTTACCACTTCAGCCCCCTCCCTGAGTTTATCAACTGAGTGCAATTATAAACCAAAATCTTACTTGAAATTTTCAAAATTGTCAGGTTTTGGCAACTTATACAAAGCAGTCCATAAGGCTTGCAACTTTTTCCCTTCGTCTGATATACTATAAGAAGAAAGAAGATGGGAGAATGAGAAAGTTAACAGTATGAGACAGTAACATCATATATTGTTGTTTCACTAGAGATAATTTATTTGTCTGATTGCCATTCTCAAGGTTCAATCACCTAAAGGTCCAGTAGCGGCACCAGAGGAAGGACAAGGGAAGGAGGGAGGGGGCAGGGGGAAGGGGGAAGGGGTGCCCCCAGCCCAACACAACACACTTCTTGCAAATATTGATTTCCAATCTCTCCAAAACTGAGGAGAAAATGTAGGAGGGGGAAGGGGGTAGGATTAGGTCCCCAAAACCAAGGCCATTTGGAGGACAAAGGGACTTGTGCCCCACCTCTCGCCAAAAAATCAATTTTTCCAATACGTCCAAAAAGGTAAAATTAGGTCCTCCAATGTCCCTCCCAGTTCATGGTACATGGCGCCCTCACTTTAAAGGTCTATGGATGACTAAAGTCGAATGGTCTATTAGATGAGTTTCAAAAATTGAGTAAAACAGTCTCTGAATGACACTTTCAGCTTTTGAGCTACGGCTGATCAAAGTTGGAAGAATTTGCAATATATGTTAATAAAGTAGCAAAACAACAAGGGTGGACAGACAGCTCACAATTTATTTCTTTCCTTAAAAATAATAAAATCTAAGTCACTAACATATGATATGGGGTATTGTTAAAAACTCCAAAACATTTGGTCTAAAAGATTAAGATACACATAGATAATAAATAAGTACACTAATTGGCATATTGATTCCTGCAAATTAAAATGCTGTAATATGGTAAAGTTTAAATTTTTGATGGAATTTTGATTAATATTTATAATATTGAATAGATTTCAAGCAATTTTGATTAATTTTTATAATATTGAATAGATTGCAAGTAATTTTGATTAATTTTCATAATATTGAATAGATTTAGGCAATTTTGATTAATTTTCATAATATGGAATAGATTTCAAGGAATTTTGATTAATTTTCATAATATTGAATAGATTTCAAGCAATTTTGATTAATTTTCATAATATTAAATAGATTTCAAGTAATTTTGCTACATGACTCATAAGTAACTTATATTTATCCCCCAAAATGGTATTGCTTCAAGTGCCTATGGCATCCTGTAGATGACCACATCATGTAGGTATTCAAACCAGCAGTGCATGGTCATGACAATAGAACACATGTGTAGCAACTTTACATGTGTTTATCACACTTCAAGCTGCACATCTGAGCTGCAACTTAATTGCAGCTTGCTCAACTTCTGAAGACTTGCACCAGCAGTTGGTAGATTGTCCCAAGTGTAAAATGCCAAATCAGTTTGAAAAAAAAAAATTAGGATAAAAAAAAATGTAATCAAATAAATAAAATTTCAAATTTTGGGATCAGCCCCTAGCTGGTCCAGGACTTTCCTAGGGGGTAAAATGTGCTGAAAATAAAAAAATATTATGGGGTATTTTCAGTAGGATAATCACATGGACTGATCATCAACAAAAAAAAGGAAATAACATTTTTTGTGGCCAACAAGTATAAAAAAATGACATATTTTCAGACAAAAACAAATAGTTCTTCTTTCAGCCAAAGTATCAAAAAAGCCATTTTGTCAAATTTGGCTTTTGAAATGTCAATACACCAACCCTGCAGCATACATCAACACATACCACACAAATGACTATCAACCCTGCAGCATACATCAACACATATCACACAAATGACTATCAACCCTGCAGCATACATCAATGCATCCAAACAAATGACTATCAATCCTGCAGCATACATCAACACATGCCACACAAATGACTATCAACCCTGCAGCATACATCAACACATACCACACAAATGACTATCAACCCTGCAGCATACATCAACACATACCACACAAATGACTATCAATCCTGCAGCATACATCAACACATACCACACAAATGACTATCAACCCTGCAGCATACATCAACACATACCACACAAATGACTATCAATCCTGCAGCATACATCAACGCATACCACACAAATGACTATCAATCCTGCAGCATACATCAACACATACCACACAAATGACTATCAACCCTGCAGCATACATCAACACATACCACACAAATGACTATCAACCCTGCAGCATACATCAACACATACCACACAAATGACTATCAACCATGCAGCATACATCAACACATACCACACAAATGACCATCAACCCTGCAGCATACATCAACACATGCCACACAAATGACTATCAACCCTGCAGCATACATCAACACATACCACACAAATGACTATCAACCCTGCAGCATACATCAACACATACCACACAAATGACTATCAACCCTGCAGCATACATCAACACATACCACACAAATGACCATCAACCCTGCAGCATACATCAACACATGCCACACAAATGACTATCAACCCTGCAGCATACATCAACACATACCACACAAATGACCATCAACCCTGCAGCATACATCAACACATGCCACACAAATGACTATCAACCCTGCAGCATACATCAACACATACCACACAAATGACTATCAACCCTGCAGCATACATCAACACATACCACACAAATGACTATCAACCCTGCAGCATACATCAACACATACCACACAAATGACCATCAACCCTGCAGCATACATCAACACATACCACACAAATGACTATCAACCCTGCAGCATACATCAACACATGCCACACAAATGACTATCAACCCTGCAGCATACATCAACACATACCACACAAATGACTATCAACCCTGCAGCATACATCAACACATACCACACAAATGACTATCAACCCTGCAGCATACATCAACACATACCACACAAATGACCATCAACCCTGCAGCATACATCAACACATACCACACAAATGACCATCAACCATGCAGCATACATCAACACATACCACACAAATGACCATCAACCCTGCAGCATACATCAACACATACCACACAAATGACCATCAACCCTGCAGCATACATCAACACATACCACACAAATGACCATCAACCATGCAGCATACATCAACACATACCACACAAATGACCATCAACCATGCAGCATACATCAACACATACCACACAAATGACCATCAACCCTGCAGCATACATCAACACATACCACACAAATGACCATCAACCATGCAGCATACATCAACACATACCACACAAATGACTATCAACCCTGCAGCATACATCAACACATACCACACAAATGACTATCAACCCTGCAGCATACATCAACACATGCCACACAAATGACTATCAACCCTGCAGCATACATCAACACATACCACACAAATGACCATCAACCATGCAGCATACATCAACACATACCACACAAATAACTATCAACCCTGCAGCATACATCAACACATACCACACAAATGACTATCAACCCTGCAGCATACATCAACACATACCACACAAATGACTATCAACCCTGCAGCATACATCACACATGCCACACAAATGACCATCAACCCTGCAGCATACATCAACACATACCACACAAATGACTATCAACCCTGCAGCATACATCAACACATACCACACAAATGACCATCAACCCTGCAGCATACATCAACACATACCACACAAATGACCATCAACCATGCAGCATACATCAACACATACCACACAAATGACCATCAACCCTGCAGCATACATCAACACATGCCACACAAATGACTATCAACCATGCAGCATACATCAACACATACCACACAAATGACTATCAACCCTGCAGCATACATCAACGCATACCACACAAATGACCATCAACCATGCAGCATACATCAACACATACCACACAAATGACCATCAACCATGCAGCATACATCAACACATACCACACAAATAACTATCAACCCTGCAGCATACATCAACACATACCACACAAATGACTATCAACCCTGCAGCATACATCAACACATACCACACAAATGACTATCAACCCTACAGCATACATCAACACATACCACACAAATGACTATCAACCCTGCAGCATACATCAACACATACCACACAAATGACTATCAACCCTGCAGCATACATCAACACATACCACACAAATGACTACCAACCCTGCAGCATACATCAACACATACCACACAAATGACTATCAACCCTGCAGCATACATCAACACATACCACACAAATGACTACCAACCCTGCAGCATACATCAACACATACCACACAAATGACTATCAACCCTGCAGCATACATCAACACATACCACACAAATGACCATCAACCATGCAGCATACATCAACACATACCACACAAATGACTATCAACCCTGCAGCATACATCAACACATGCCACACAAATGACTATCAACCCTACAGCATACATCAACACATACCACACAAATGACTATCAACCCTACAGCATACATCAACACATACCACACAAATGACTATCAACCCTGCAGCATACATCAACACATACCACACAAATGACCATCAACCATGCAGCATACATCAACACATACCACACAAATAACTATCAACCCTGCAGCATACATCAACACATGCCACACAAATGACTATCAACCCTGCAGCATACATCAACACATACCACACAAATGACTACCAACCCTGCAGCATACATCAACACATACCACACAAATGACTATCAACCCTGCAGCATACATCAACACATACCACACAAATGACTATCAACCCTGCAGCATACATCAACACATACCACACAAATGACTACCAACCCTGCAGCATACATCAACACATACCACACAAATGACTATCAACCCTGCAGCATACATCAACACATACCACACAAATGACTACCAACCCTGCAGCATACATCAACACATACCACACAAATGACTATCAACCCTGCAGCATACATCAACACATACCACACAAATAACTATCAACCCTGCAGCATACATCAACACATACCACACAAATGACTATCAACCCTGCAGCATACATCAACACATACCACACAAATGACTACCAACCCTGCAGCATACATCAACACATACCACACAAATGACTATCAACCCTGCAGCATACATCAACACATACCACACAAATGACTATCAACCCTGCAGCATACATCAACACATACCACACAAATGACTACCAACCCTGCAGCATACATCAACACATACCACACAAATGACTATCAACCCTGCAGCATACATCAACACATACCACACAAATGACTACCAACCCTGCAGCATACATCAACACATACCACACAAATGACTATCAACCCTGCAGCATACATCAACACATACCACACAAATGACTACCAACCCTGCAGCATACATCAACACATACCACACAAATGACTATCAACCCTGCAGCATACATCAACACATACCACACAAATGACCATCAACCATGCAGCATACATCAACACATACCACACAAATGACCATCAACCCTGCAGCATACATCAACACATACCACACAAATGACCATCAACCCTGCAGCATACATCAACACATACCACACAAATGACTATCAACCCTGCAGCATACATCAACACATACCACACAAATGACTACCAACCCTGCAGCATACATCAACACATACCACACAAATGACCATCAACCCTGCAGCATACATCAACACATGCCACACAAATGACCGTCAACCCTGCAGCATACATCAACACATACCACACAAATGACCATCAACCATGCAGCATACATCAACACATGCCACACAAATGACCATCAACCCTGCAGCATACATCAACACATACCACACAAATGACTACCAACCCTGCAGCATACATCAACACATGCCACACAAATGACTATCAACCCTGCAGCATACATCAACACATACCACACAAATGACCATCAACCATGCAGCATACATCAACACATACCACACAAATGACTACCAACCCTGCAGCATACATCAACACATACCACACAAATGACCATCAACCCTGCAGCATACATCAACACATACCACACAAATGACCATCAACCATGCAGCATACATCAACACATACCACACAAATGACCATCAACCATGCAGCATACATCAACACATACCACACAAATGACCATCAACCCTGCAGCATACATCAACACATACCACACAAATGACCATCAACCCTGCAGCATACATCAACACATACCACACAAATGACTATCAACCCTGCAGCATACATCAACACATACCACACAAATGACTACCAACCCTGCAGCATACATCAACACATACCACACAAATGACTACCAACCATGCAGCATACATCAACACATACCACACAAATGACTATCAACCCTGCAGCATACATCAACACATACCACACAAATGACTATCAACCCTGCAGCATACATCAACACATACCACACAAATGACTATCAACCCTGCAGCATACATCAACACATACCACACAAATGACTACCAACCCTGCAGCATACATCAACACATACCACACAAATGACTATCAACCCTGCAGCATACATCAACACATACCACACAAATGACCATCAACCATGCAGCATACATCAACACATACCACACAAATGACCATCAACCATGCAGCATACATCAACACATACCACACAAATGACCATCAACCCTGCAGCATACATCAACACATACCACACAAATGACCATCAACCATGCAGCATACATCAACACATACCACACAAATGACTACCAACCCTGCAGCATACATCAACACATACCACACAAATGACCATCAACCCTGCAGCATACATCAACACATGCCACACAAATGACTATCAACCCTGCAGCATACATCAACACATACCACACAAATGACCATCAACCCTGCAGCATACATCAACACATACCACACAAATGACTACCAACCCTGCAGCATACATCAACACATACCACACAAATGACCATCAACCCTGCAGCATACATCAACACATACCACACAAATGACCATCAACCATGCAGCATACATCAACACATACCACACAAATGACCATCAACCATGCAGCATACATCAACACATACCACACAAATGACCATCAACCCTGCAGCATACATCAACACATACCACACAAATGACCATCAATCCTGCAGCATACATCAACACATACCACACAAATGACCATCAACCATGCAGCATACATCAACACATACCACAAATGACAAATGACCATCAACCATGCAGCATACATCAACACATACCACACAAATGACCATCAACCCTGCAGCATACATCAACACATACCACACAAATGACCATCAACCCTGCAGCATACATCAACACATACCACACAAATGACCATCAACCCTGCAGCATACATCAACACATACCACACAAATGACCATCAACCCTGCAGCATACATCAACACATACCACACAAATGACTATCAACCTGCAGCATACATCAACACATACCACACAAATGACTATCAACCTGCAGCATACATCAACACATACCACACAAATGACTATCAACCATGCAGCATACATCAACGCATACCACACAAATGACTATCAACCATGCAGCATACATCAACACATACCACACAAATGACTATCAACCCTGCAGCATACATCAACACATACCACACAAATGACCATCAACCCTGCAGCATACATCAACACATACCACACAAATGACCATCAACCATGCAGCATACATCAACACATACCACACAAATGACCATCAACCCTGCAGCATACATCAACACATACCACACAAATGACCATCAACCATGCAGCATACATCAACACATACCACACAAATGACCATCAACCATGCAGCATACATCAACACATACCACACAAATGACCATCAACCCTGCAGCATACATCAACACATACCACACAAATGACCATCAACCATGCAGCATACATCAACACATACCACACAAATGACCATCAACCATGCAGCATACATCAACACATACCACACAAATGACCATCAACCATGCAGCATACATCAACACATACCACACAAATGACTATCAACCCTGCAGCATACATCAACACATACCACACAAATGACTACCAACCCTGCAGCATACATCAACACATACCACACAAATGACTACCAACCATGCAGCATACATCAACACATACCACACAAATGACTATCAACCCTGCAGCATACATCAACACATACCACACAAATGACTACCAACCCTGCAGCATACATCAACACATACCACACAAATGACCATCAACCCTGCAGCATACATCAACACATACCACACAAATGACCTATCAACCCTGCAGCATACATCAACACATACCACACAAATGACCATCAACCCTGCAGCATACATCAACACATACCACACAAATGACTATCAACCCTGCAGCATACATCAACACATACCACACAAATGACTATCAACCCTGCAGCATACATCAACACATACCACACAAATGACTATCAACCCTGCAGCATACATCAACACATACCACACAAATGACCATCAACCCTGCAGCATACATCAACACATGCCACACAAATGACTGTCAACCCTGCAGCATACATCAACACATACCACACAAATGACCATCAACCCTGCAGCATACATCAACACATACCACACAAATGACTATCAACCCTGCAGCATACATCAACACATACCACACAAATGACCACCAACCCTGCAGCATACATCAACACATACCACACAAATGACTATCAACCCTGCAGCATACATCAACACATACCACACAAATGACTATCAACCCTGCAGCATACATCAACACATACCACACAAATGACTATCAACCCTGCAGCATACATCAACACATGCCACACAAATGACTATCAACCCTGCAGCATACATCAACACATACCACACAAATGACTATCAACCCTGCAGCATACATACATCACACAAATGACTACATATCAACCCTGCAGCATACATCAACACATACCACACAAATGACTATCAACCCTGCAGCATACATCAACACATACCACACAAATGACTATCAACCCTGCAGCATACATCAACACATACCACACAAATGACTATCAACCCTGCAGCATACATCAACACATACCACACAAATGACTATCAACCATGCAGCATCAACACATCAACAAATGACATACCACACAAATGACTATCAACCCTGCAGCATACATCAACACATACCACACAAATGACTATCAACCCTGCAGCATACATCAACACATACCACACAAATGACTATCAACCCTGCAGCATACATCAACACATACCACACAAATGACTATCAACCCTGCAGCATACATCAACACATACCACACAAATGACTATCAACCCTGCAGCATACATCAACACATACCACACAAATGACTATCAACCCTGCAGCATACATCAACACATACCACACAAATGACTATCAACCCTGCAGCATACATCAACACATACCACACAAATGACTATCAACCCTGCAGCATACATCAACACATACCACACAAATGACTATCAACCCTGCAGCATACATCAACACATACCACACAAATGACTATCAACCCTGCAGCATACATCAACACATACCACACAAATGACTATCAACCCTGCAGCATACATCAACACATGCCACACAAATGACTATCAATCAACCCTGCAGCATACATCAACACATACCACACAAATGACTATCAACCCTGCAGCATACATCAACACATACCACACAAATGACTATCAACCCTGCAGCATACATCAACACATACCACACAAATGACTATCAACCCTGCAGCATACATCAACACATACCACACAAATGACTATCAACCCTGCAGCATACATCAATCAACCACATACATACCACACAAATGACTATCAACCCTGCAGCATACATCAACACATACCACACAAATGACCATCAACCCTGCAGCATCAACACACATCAACACATACCATACACAAATGACTATCAACCCTGCAGCATACATCAACACATACCACACAAATGACTATCAACCCTGCAGCATACATCAACACATACCACACAAATGACTATCAACCCTGCAGCATACATCAACACATACCACACAAATGACTATCAACCCTGCAGCATACATCAACACATACCACACAAATGACTATCAACCCTGCAGCATACATCAACACATACCACACAAATGACTATCAACCCTGCAGCATACATCAACACATACCACACAAATGACTATCAACCCTGCAGCATACATCAACACATACCACACAAATGACTATCAACCCTGCAGCATACATCAACACATACCACACAAATGACTATCAACCCTGCAGCATACATCAACACATACCACACAAATGACTATCAACCCTGCAGCATACATCAACACATACCACACAAATGACTATCAACCCTGCAGCATACATCAACACATACCACATCAAATGACATCAACCCTGCAGCATACATCAACACATACCACAAATGACTATCAACCCTGCATACATACATCAACACATGCCACACAAATGACTATCAACCCTGCAGCATACATCAACACATACCACACAAATGACTATCAACCCTGCAGCATACATCAACACATACCACACAAATGACTATCAACCCTGCAGCATACATCAACACATACCACACAAATGACTATCAACCCTGCAGCATACATCAACACATACCACACAAATGACTATCAACCCTGCAGCATACATCAACACATACCACACAAATGACTATCAACCCTGCAGCATACATCAACACATACCACACAAATGACTATCAACCCTGCAGCATACATCAACACATACCACACAAATGACTATCAACCCTGCAGCATACATCAACACATACCACACAAATGACTATCAACCCTGCAGCATACATCAACACATACCACACAAATGACTATCAACCCTGCAGCATACATCAACACATACCACACAAATGACTATCAACCCTGCAGCATACATCAACACATACCACAAATGACATCAACCCTGACAAATGACTATCAACCCTGCAGCATACATCAACACATACCACACATCAAATGACTATCAACCCTGCAGCATACATCAACACATACCACACTCAATGATTGACTATCAACCCTGCAGCATACATCAACACATACCACACAAATGACTATCAACCCTGCAGCATACATCAACACATACCACACAAATGACTATCAACCCTGCAGCATACATCAACACATACCACACAAATGACTATCAATCCTGCAGCATACATCAATGCATACCACACAAATGACTATCAACCCTGAGGCATACATCGACACATGCCACACAAATGACTATCAACCCTGCAGCATACATCAACACATACCACACAAATGATTACCAAAACAAATGAAGTTGACCACTCTCTGTATATCATCAAAAACACTTTACCCATCGAGGACGTATTTTATTAGGAGTCACAGAATATCGATCAATGTGCCTTGTCACTTACTTTTGTGTTTCTCTAAATTCATTGTATAATTCATACGTCAGTAGAGGTTCTGGAAGTTCTCTTAGGTACTGTTTTAAGGCTCCTTAAAAGAGAACAATAAAAATAAAAAATAGATAGATTCATTTTCAAAACCTAACAATATTCATGAAAGGAATATTGCTGTGGTTTAGCATATGCATTTAGTATGATAAAGGACAAAACTATTGCTTACATTAACAAATAGGCAATATATGTTCATATCTTAAACCCACCTCTGTAATTGAACTCAAAATGTTTCACATCATTAAGAAAGAGTAAGAATAATTAATTTTCAACAAATACCTAATTGTTATGGAAGTGCCTATTTGACATGCCCCATTGAGTAGACTTTCAATACCAGCTACTTGTAAACACACTTTGAGAATCTTTGAAATTTTTAAATGGAACATTATATCAAAGTACCTTTTCATGCTGTTTTTTTGTCATTTATCATTTATTTTATATTTTGAATGCTTGTTTCATTGTCCAGGAATTGTATGGAATGTACTTTTATATATATATATATATATATATATATATATATATATATATATATATATATATATATATATATATATACATATATATATATACATATATATATATATATATATATACAAAATAGGAAAAAATGACAATGTATCTAGCCAACAGATTTTTATAAACCAAATATTTCGTAAACTCCTGTTTCCTTTTTCAGTGGTATGAAGTCAAATGAAGCTAGAAGATAACAGCGATGATAGCTTGCACATCAGCACATTTCACAGAGCGCCAAAAAACGTATGCGTAAAATAGTAGGCGCAAAAGGCAAAAAGCGCACAGAGTAAAAAAACGGCACCAAAATGTGCTACGGCACGAAACCAACAGAAGGACTCATGAGACAAAGTGGAAGTGGAAACATTTCCCCTAAAAACAGAATAAGGAGAAAGATAAGACAGGTCTCTATTAAGTCCATGGATGTGGCTCTTAGTTTTAATCAGGAATTGCAATTCAAACAACTTTCTATCTGTAAAATAGCAAAGCTAGAGATATACTTTAGCAGGTAAAAGAAAGTCAACGAATATTTGAAAAATTCAAGGAGACATTTTTCATCTTCGACCAGTATGTTTGTTTGCTTGTTTGTTTGATGAGGGCTTAACGGCACGACAACAATGGGGGTCAAACTGTGCCTGAGAGGTCAGATCATTCTTGAGGTAGGAAGAAAAAGAAACAGGGGGAGAATGAGAGAAATATAAGAACAGAAAGTCAGAAAGCTGTGATCGAGAGAGGAGGTACATGGGTGAAAAAAAAGAAAGTATAGAGGGGGTGGAAGAGGAGAATTAAATAAGGTTGTAGAGGGAAGCATGATGAAGGAAGGAAATAATTTTATCCGGAGGGTTTTTCTGGAAGAACTCAGCAATTGAGTTGTGGGGAACAAGGGAAGCTCTGGGAAGGTTGTACAGGGGGCAAGCAAGGAGAACGTGATGGATTGCAGAGGGGTTGGGGGAGCCAATAAGGAGATGGGAGTGAGTTAGGTGGGTGTGACTTATTCTAAGACGGGTAATATGAACGTTGTCAATACCAGAGAGGTTGTTGATGGTGGGTTTGATCGGAATTGTGGACTGATTGACGTGGAGTTTGTTATCAATTTGGGGGTTTCATTCAGTTTGCCGGCGGTCTTTGTCTTATTTTAGGTCTTTAATATAGTCTTATGAGCACATGGCGATGTGTCTTTCTTAAACCTGCACAAATTCTCTTCATTAAGTTGAGGGATACCTTCCTTGTATCATGATCTATTAAATTCTTATGGTTCTTTTTATAATACAAATTTATTAGTCTTATTAGCAACTGACAATGTTTGTATCCTCTTCATGAAGTAAAAAGTTAGGTCTTTATATCTTGATCTAGTGAAGATTTTATTCTTGTGGTTTATTTGTGGCATGTTTATGAATCTCTTTTTAGTCATTTGCGATTAATAAAACCAGAGATTTATTCAAGCAAGTTTCATTTTTACAATTGAAAATAATAAAGTACTGTATGAACAATATGGTAGCCGTTAATGGAGCACTCAATAAATAAGTAAGGTCGTAATATTCTAGGGTCCCAAGGAAAACCAAATACTTCTCTTGCGTGCAACTGTACTGAATATAATCATTAGACTATTCGCGAGTACACAAAATATTTGCTTTCCCATTGACTTCACATGTGTTTGCATCTATGTGTAACCAAAAACAGTTTTTTTTTTTTTTAAAGGAGCTCATCTATGTGATAAGTTCATGATTCTGTAATCAAAAACAGTTTTTGTTTTTTTTATTAAAGGAGCTCATCTATGTGATAAGTTCATGATTCTGTAACCAAAAACAGGTTTTTTTTAAAAGGAGCTCATCTATGTGATAAGTTCATGATTCTGTAACCAAAAACAGTTTTTTTTTAAAAGGAGCTCATTTATGTGATAAGTTCATGATTCTGTAACCAAAAACAGTTTTTTTTTTTTAAAGGAGCTCATCTATGTGATAAGTTCATGATTCTGTAATCAAAAACAGTTTTTTTTTTAATTTTATTAAAGGAGCTCATTTATGTGATAAGTTCATGATTCTGCAACCAAAAACTTGAGACAAATCTACAGAAAAATTCACAAAAAACACTGCCATCACAATTTGGTTAAGTGCTTCTTTAACAACATTAAAAAGTGCATCTGTATCAAACTCTGTATTTAATCTCTTCATTCATTTTAAAATTGAAATTTGCATTTAAACAATTGGTCTTGTGTTATATTGCATCTTTATTAGTTCTTGAAAAGCAAATCACTTAGTAATATAAAAGTCATTTTTGATAAACAAAACAAAAAACTTAATAAAGTAGTTTTCAATATTTCAATTGATAGTTATAAAGCGACAGTTACAGCAGATGTCAAATAGTGACTTGTATCAAATTTCTTTAGAGACAAATCTTCTTCCTTATGATTATCTCAAAAATGAAAATAATAAAAATTGTGAGACTTTACAAGCCTCCATGCAAATTTTCTTCAATTTGAACCTTCAAAGCATATAACTAAGCACCCTCCCCCACCGGTTGGATATAAGAACTGAACATTGGGTGGGGTTTGGAGGGGACTGTGACAAAAGGACCTGAATTTCCAATCAATTATCATCATCTCATCATCATCTTTAATCGACCTACAGTCAATAGGCTTCTTCAATTTATATGTTTAGTGTTTATCACTAAGTGCCCCCTCCTCCCCAACCAACTGGAAATATAATATAAGATCTGAACATTGATTGATTAAAAATAATTAATTTGAAGCAAATGGGTCATGAAGACATTTTTATGGTTTTTCACAATTTGCAGCTAACAAAATCAGGAAATTCAGAATCATGATTCAATTGTTTTTGAAAATTTAGGATCATAAGTCACAAATTTGCAAGTTTCCAGAAAGTTCCTTTCTTATACTTAATGGGGGGAAATCACCCCAGCCTCATGTTTAAGCCACTGACCCCTAATATTTATAAGTTATGAAAAACTTTCGGTTTGTGAAAGAATCTTTAATTTGATTGGACGAAACTCTTACCTGCTACTGCATGTTCATGTCCTAGAAAATCTCCAACTTGTAGTTCAAGTCTAGCATTGTAGGCATTCTATGAAGGAAAAGATTGACATCATTATAGGCCTGGTAACAACTTACAGTCAAAGTGAAAGGGAAAAATTGGTCAAATTTAAGGATTCTTTTTGCAAAATTTGGAAATTGAACTTTCTCAAAAATCAAACTTTCCCGAAAATCAAATTTAAGGAATTTTTTGCAAAATTTGAAAATTAAATTTTTCTGAAATACTGAACTTGCCTGAAACCCCAATGAAATTCCTCAAATTTTTAACAAAATTTCCCCGATATTGAAAGAAATTTCCTAAAAATTGTAAATTTTCAAATTAGCAACATCACTTGATGAAAACTTAATTAACAACTTTTGAGGAGCTTCTTTCCTTCCCTGAGAGGTGACTTTTCCAACTCCTCTGAAACCAGGGATGATCAAAAACCTTTTTGCCATAAGCCCGCCAGGATTTTCTTTCACTACATTTCCCCACATCATACAGAACAGCCTAATCAAAACAAAAAGATCAACCATCTTACCGTGAGAATTTTTACTTTTGAGGTGCTCCCTGCGATTCGAAACAATCCCTCTTCATCTAAACCTAATTCCATCAACCATATCGCACCAATCTCGAGAGGAGTTGCTATCTTCCTTCCTTCCATTTCCAAATGCTCTGAAAGATCAGTTCCATAAACTGGCTTTTTTTGCAGATTTTCCATTGCTTCATTCATTTTGGGGACTAGTACTTCTAAGCGGGCGAGTGCTGATCTGTGGTACTGGGCTTGTGCTTGAACCATCTACAGAAAGAAAACATTGCAACTTTATCAATATGAAGGCCACATTCACAACCCATAGACAGTATCTACCTACTGTGGTGTAGCGGTTATCATACCTGTCTACAGACCACGAGGCTCTGGGTTCAAGCCTGGGTTGGGTAGACACGCCAGTGTACCACAACTGGTTATCAAAGGCCTTGGACATTGACTTCGTTGTCGATGTTTTGTCTGTCCGTACATCGCACCTGTGTTCTCGTCCCGGTCGTATTAATCGTTTCAAGATAGCATTGTTACTATCATAACCAAATATGCAGGCGACGACGCTGTCATTGTAATTGTGTGTTCACTCATCTTCGTCGCCAACCCATACTTTGATTCTAATTTCTAATTAATATCTAAGGAAGCGATAGCATTTCTATTTCATATTTAACAAAGGTCAAGATAGTTCTACTTTATATCTAACAAAGCCTAGAGCCATCTACTTTACTTTTAACAATGTCAAAACATTTGTACTCTATATCTAACAAACTCAAGACATTTCTACTATATATTCAATGAAGTCAAGATATTTCTACATTTCTCTAACAAAGTCTTGATCCATCTACTTTATATTCAACAAAGACAAGAAATTTCTACTTTATATTCAACAAAGTCTATACATTTCTACTTTATACTTAACAACGTCAAGACATTTCTAATTAATATCATAGTAAATTATAATCTACATTTAACAAATAAATCAAATATGCAGGTGTAGGGAAAGGAACATTTCAACAATTTTCTCCAGGAAGGTAAGTGATAATGTGAAGTTTGGATTTATTTTGGTTTTGTAGTTGCTCAAAGTGCAGTGACTCAGTGATTAGATAATTAAACTCGTGTTCAAAAAGTACTGGTTCTCAGCATCAAATGAAAAGATAACCCTATAATTGATAAGTAAATACTACAAATTTTCTTCTACCTGTTTTATTCTGTTAATAAGAGTTTCAGGCTGGTGTACAAAAAGGTATGGATTTGTTTTGTTTGCTTGATGAGGGCTTAACGGCACCATGACAATGAGGTCAAATTGTGCCTGAGAGGTCAGATCATTCTAGAGGTAGGAAGGAAAGGAAACAGGGGGAGAATGAGAGAAATTCAAGAACAAAAGATCAGAAAGCTGTGATTGAGAGGGGAGGTGCATGGTTAAAACAAAAACAAAGTAGAGAGGGGGTGGAAGAGGAAAATTAAATATGGTTGTAGAGGGAAGCATGATGAAAGAAGGAGATAATTTATCGGAGGATTTTATAAATACATATTAACAGCATTTATTATTTATTGATGTTGGGATATGGCATCAGTCAAAAGGTTGGTTGGGTGCTTATTAGAGCAGGGGCGCTAAATGCGTCAAATAAGGTATTTAGAATTTCCAAAATCAGCAAATTAGACTCCCTTACTATTTGACTGAGAGCACTGTTAAATTTCTCCAAAAAACACAACACTTAGTTCTAAGTAGTTATTCATCCTTCTTCTCTGAAACTAGACTGCACAAAGTTTAAAATATCACATGTGACCTTACACCATCACTTTCAAAACCACTGGGCTATCACTTTCATTCTATTGAACTAAATCACTACAAGCCATCTGGCAAGATACTTCATTTCTAACAATTTCATGATTTTAACTTCCTTTTCAAAGGCAACTTAATTTAATACTTTTTATGTTTGATTCGATAACTCCACCACTCAAGCTTTAACAAAAGTTGGAATAATTTCTGATACATTAAAAATTTGTGATTTATGACTCATCTTTATGGGGTTCTTTACTATATTAGAAAACACTAAAACTGCTGAGAATCTCTATTCCTGGTATAATTTGATTAGGGGTATGGTAACAACTTAAAAACATTGGTCAAAATCTGCTGCACACCTTCGACAAATTCTGGAATACAATGATTATAAAAAAAATACCAGGGTTGCCTTGTCACACATCACAAGCTCTGAATTCAAACTCAAAACACATAAAAGACCACTTTCAACTGATTTTAATATAATTTTGCAATATTTTGGTTTATTTTGAATGGATTTGAAATCAATTGAATTAACATTGCCTCTACATGTCCAAAGTCACACTTCCTGAAAAGTAAACATTTAGATATTTTCTTATTTCTTTATTAATTGAACCAGTTTAAGAAATTTCTGACTGCCTTAAAAAAATTAATTAAATCTTAAAACTAATGCCAAGGTTGTAGAATTGCTCTCAATATTCTTTGAACAATCAAGCTAAAAATGATAGACCCACTACTACTTAGATTATATATATTCAATCACTTAGTTATTCAATCTTATAACTGAAAGAACTAAAGGATCAAAATTAGAAAATGAGACAGAAAAGTCATAACATTTTCTTCAAATGCGGAGTTGGAATTGATTATAAAATTTCCCACGGTTCTGAATAAAGGTGCTGAAAATCTTCCCATAAAAATTGAGACAAAAATAATATTAATGTAGTGAATACACCTTTATATACTGCCCTCTTTCACAATTTAATACATTTTTCATTGCACAATTAAATGGGGGACATTTTTAGAACACATATTTACCACATATACAGTTGTTTATTCAAGATTTTAATTTTTAATTAATTAATTTTTCTTCCCTGAAATTCTTGATTTTTCCCGCAGTTATAACTGATGGAAACATAGATTTTTTCCAGCCGTTTTGTTCACTATCTTGTAAATAACTCTCACTATTCTTCAAATAGTCAAGCTAAAACTGTCACATGACTTCATATTTTTTTTGTTTGTTTGTTTGATGAGGGCTTATCAACACCATAACAACGAGGGTCAAATTGTGCCTGAGAGGTTAGATTATTCTAGAGGTAGGAAGGAAAGAAAACAGGGGGAGAATGAGAGAAATACAAAAACTAAAAGCCAGAAAGCTGGGATTGAGAGAGGAGATGCATATTCTTGTTTTCTATCATATGACAGGATATTGTTTGACCATGAGAACATTTCCCTTAACTACATGTACAACCATCAAGTTAACTACTTACAATCCAAATGATAGTTTCCTACATCTTTCCTAAACACACATTTCCTTAAACGTTAAGAATACCATACAATCATTAACTTCATATAGACCTAAAAGAATTACATACCCAAACTTTTAGTTTCACTTTTCCCATGTTAACTAACTCACAATCAAAATGAAACTCAAGGTGTTTCCTCCTATGCCACTCAAATCAGTTTTACACCCTGGAGTCAATTTCCGATGATATCCTTTTAAGGACATCTTTTGTGTCGATAAATGAAATTTTCATATCTGAACCTATCTCAGACAACAGATTTGAACAGAAAATGACAAAAGCCTAGATTAAAATTTGGTTACATTTATAAAATAACAAAAATTCTTTTTGCACTCACATCTATCACACTACGAGCTAATTCACCTTCTTTGGAAACAAGGGTCATCATTTCATTGGCCAGTTGGTCCTGTCAAGACAGAAACAGAGAAATAATTCAAATTATTGATACATATGGCAGTTACCTGAGATAAAATGAAAAAAGCATTTGGTTGAAAATTAAGTATAAGGGCTCAAACACCTCTTACAATAAGTTATGGGGCTCTTTTCCCCCTGAGCCCCCCGGGAAAGTCCATATGGATAATATAATTAACAAACCCTGCACTGTTCAACTCTCTGGTTTGCATCATCCATCTCTCCTCTGATTGCCTCAAGTTTAGATAAGAACTCCTGGGATTTTCCACCTTGGCCCTTCTCTTGATGGCTTAGATACCTATTGTGGAGAAATATAAAATACTGGTATATAAGTAGTGACAATCAATTATTACTGACATATAGATGATGTGCTTTTCACCAAAGTTTAATTCATTTACAACAATCAACCATCCTCATACACTGAAACTGGAGTCAAAGCCCTCTGAACCACACTGGGGTGGGGTGGTGACGGAACCACACTGCGGTGGGGTGGTGACGGAACCACACTGCGGTGGGGTGGTGACGAAACCACAACAGCGCAAGACGTAACCTACCTACCACATGAAATTATTACCCTGCTCTGCCCCTAAATGTTAAGCACCAAATGAGGAAGCAGTAGGTGCTATTTTCAAGTCTCTGGTATGACCAAGATTAAATTCTCCTGGCTGAGAGGGAGATGATAATACTACAGAGTCAACCAGTCAAGAGTGGGTAGCTCACGAAAAAAGGCTTATTGAAGAATGAATGATATGGGTTTTTATTTTGTGTAATTCGCAACAGATTATTGTAGTGCGCCAGCCTAATTCTACAAGAGCCACTCGATATCACCACCATGGACTAGAATGGAATACAGACAGGAAGCCAATGCATAAGCACCTCAACTTCCAAAAGCTGCACTGATCTAGGCAGAAGGTGACTGTGTACTACTTTCAGGACTGGATTTAATGTCCTCACCCGTTGGACAGCGGGTTACCATCCAACTATTCTCCACTTCCTCCATCTTTGAATTGTCAGGCATTTCTGCCTGTATAACTATGGGAAAATCTGCACGGAGCAATTTTTTGCATATTTTTTTTATTTGAACAGACTTCTGGACTTGATTTGTCAAATTTCGAAATCTGTTTAATTGAAAAAAAATATGCAAAAAATTGCTCCGTGCAGATTTTCCCATAGTTATACAGGCAGAAATGCCTGACAATCCAAAGATGGAGGAAGTGGAGAATAGTTGGATGGTAACCCGCTGTCCATCGGGTGAGGACATTAAATCCAGTCCTAAGGGATCAAGTCCAGAAGTTAAACGCTAACAGGCTCATAAAATTGCATGAAATTAATTTTTACTTCTAAATTATACAAAACCAAACGTTCTCCTGATGCTTTATAAAGCGATCATGGTTCAAATACCACTCACCTCATCCGACAGGAATCGTAGTCAAGAATTAGTTTGTTCAACCTTTTCCTGGAAGCTGACACTTTGGGGACCTCATTCTATATGGAGAAGAAGTAGAAATAAAAGATAAACCACAACTTCAGCAATAACGCCAAGATTACATCGCAATACACCAAACCTTAAATTTGATCTTTTTAGATTATTGAGGTCATGACACAGGCTATCTATGTTACAGGGAAATAAAAAATGTCATTTTCTTGAACGGAAACTACTGAGGGCTATGCCAGAAAGTAGTTCATTGCGTCCACAATTGTCAGATCAGATTACAGTGTACGTGTATGACATGTATGAGCATATACGCAATAAGCACTATATAGTATGTGTACTTCACATTTCATCAATTTTCATTTAAATTATTCCAACATCTCGTGGAAATATGTTTTAAGAGGTTACGGATATACCATACACTGTAAAAAATAAACAAATACACGTGGAATTTGTTAAAAATTGTGGGTTGATTTAGCGAGTATAATGTTGAGTAAGTTTGACTTTCGTAGAATACACTAACACGTGACTATTACCGGCCTACAGTAATTCTGACGCAACAGCTTTGCAGTTATAAAGTGAACGGACACTGCAGGGATAAGAAATATAAAGTTATAGCAAGTTTCCATACCTATACGACTTCCAGATCAGTTGCCAAGGAGGCATGTAGTGTAAAAGTGAAGTTTCATTTTAATTTGCTTGATTTGACTTCAAAATGGTAACACAATGAATTTATATCTCACAGTGTGAATCATACACGTATGTGATATGCAATTATATATTAAAGGCTTTGAGAAATAACTCCTAATCATACAGAAACTGATTTTTCTAAAGGCTTTTTCAAATGCAAGTAGCATGCAGCGGGCTTAACTGCTGAATATTCATGATGTGCAACATCTGCATTTTAACATACACCAATGAGCGCCCAGTGATCTGGAAGACTGGCTTGCGCCACCTTGAGAAAATGGCTTATGAGATCATCTGGAATTTTCCATTTTTCCAACTTACCAGACAAAAGAAGCAGAAAAGTATTTATTTGGGGTAGGAATTACATTTTGGAAATCTGTCTTGTGATCTTTAAACTGCTACGAGCAACTTTAGTCACATTTCAAAATCTGTCTTGTGAGGTTCTTTTAAAGGTTGGAAAAGTTGAAATAAGGGTTTTTAAAGGTTTTGGATTTGAATAAAAGGTTTATCTTTCATGGAATAAATTTTCATCAATGAGCATATTCTGGGGCAAAGGCAGTTGGCAGTGCCCGAGCAACTTTAGTCACATTTCAAAAATCCTATGCTATATCAATATTTACATTTTGAAAGAATAAGGTTATTTTGAGGGAATGTTTTAAAGGTTTTAAGATTTTTAGGTTTACAACTCCTGCAATATTTAATAAACACAATTTACAAGGAATTTCATTGTTAATTTTAAACATTTTTTTGATATTCATACCTTTTTATTCTAAATACATCTTTTACTCAAACTGTTCAGGTAAATCTGCTCTCTAGATGCAATGATTACCAACAAATCACAGTTTAAAAATAATTGAGTGTCTACACTGTATAAAGTATATAGGAACAGGCAGCACTTGCACACATTGTGGAAACAACTTCTGTCAATGACGTCATAGGCACTGATTCGAGAATCAGTGTTTTTAACTTCCAGGTTTGGATTTTGCTGTAATTTTAAACTTTCAAAATGGTTTTTGAATGTTGTATATTTTCTATCAATTGATGGAAATATTTCACTAGATTAAGTACATATGCTTGTGTCATGACCGCTTTAAAGGTGCTCAAACCAGCTACCATTTTCTCCACTCTGCCAATTACTACCTCCACCCTGCCCCATTTTCTCAAACCTTCTATAACTTGTACAAAACAGTCTTCCAATTAAGAAAATGTTTAAAATGCAACATGACAGAAAACTTTCAAAATCTCATTTTGAACCCCTCACCAGGGACAGGAGGACTAGTGGGGCAGGGGCATAATTGAAGAATGGGCATAATTGGAGCAGGGGGACATCATTGGGGCAAGGGAACATAATTGAGGCACAAGGGATATAATTGAGGCAGTGAAACATGTCCCCCTGGTAATAATTACCCCATGAAAACAAGCTGCCCTTCCCTATTCTATGCATATCAATCCAGGGTCATAGAAACCGGGGGCCTAGGGAAGGGGGTGGGAGGGAAGTACCATTTTGGCCCCCAAATTATAAAGGTCTCCGACTTGGATTAATGATTCCGATACCCTTCACATATTTTCTTCCTTTTCTGATTGCAGGGACAATTTTCAGGAAATTTACTTCATTTTCATTAAATTTCCTTTAATTTTCGATAAGTTTCCTTCATTTTCGTATATTCTACTTCCTTTTTCAGGATTTTTATCATTTTTAAAATTTTCAATAATTTTCCTCCTCCCCCCACACAACAAATAGTTTTGGATATAAAAGGCTTGTATACATTTTTATAAGTTTGTTGGGACAAAAATCATATCTGACCCCAATAAGAAATATCTTCCTATGCCACTGCTGCCCTTCCCCTATGCTATGCATATGCATCAAACACTATCACATGTGCTAAACATATACTATTTGACATGCATGTATATTACACCACTTGATGTTTGCAAATATCTCTTTAGTACTCCTTTAAGTTCAAATTCTGTATGTGTAATTAAACTCTCTTACACCTCATTACAGACACGTGTTCTAGTATTTGGCACACGCAAATGTACGAATGTAAAATGACAGGTGAATTGCAAAACCTTTGATGACTCATACACAAAGAAAATTGATTGCAACATGTTAAATTGTTTGACTGGCTGCTCATACATAGCAGCCATGTGACAGTCATTCACTCATGGTGTCTGGTAATGAGCAATTTTCCAATTTTTGCTTGTATGGCTATGTGTGTCTCCAGTGTCTATAAAATGCTAAATGCTATTACATCTGTTAGGTCACAGCTCATCCCCAATATTTATTTAAAAAAACAAACATATTTAATCCTTTTTCAAGTCAAAACATTTACCTATGGGGAGATTTTTCTGAAGTTGCCTCTACATGTAAAATGGCCTTGTTTTAGTGGTGCAAAAAATGGGTGAGATGGGTGGGTAAACATTGCAGGTCTAAGCAATAATTGATATATACCCCTGCCCTCCATTCCCCTGCCCTCCCCTCCACCTCCTCTCTCCCTGTACAATAAATTCCCAACAGGCCCCCATGACTATAGTTATGACACTGACCTTGTTGGTTAGTATGTGAGCAGGGGAGGCGAGGGTGTTGGTACATAATGCTGATTCTATTCATACCATAGTTCATATAAATGTTGTAACATTCATTTGAATGATTCACATATCACAAATAACAAAATACAAAAAAATTCAGATCATTCTTTAGACCAATCTTACCTCCAATATATCAGTGAACGGTGCCATAATGAGGTTCTCTAATCCCATCTCGTGGCTAGTCAATTCTGCGGCTATTTGAGAGCAAGCTTCACTTCCCCATCCCAACATAATCCTGTTGATGAATCCAAACAGGAAAATAGAATCAAGACAAGAATTTCCTTTATGGTCCAATCAAACCAAAATATAGGTCATAACAATAAAACACATATTTGAACTTTGCATTACAGGATATGGCGGCAGATTTGAAGTAGTAATCCAATAGTGAACAGGTCTAATCAGAGGTGAGGTATGTGATTGCCCGAAGAGCAGGTGAGGGTAGCCTGGCTGACAAGGGGGGTGGGGGGGATTTTGGGACATATGTCATTTATATTCAGCTTTTCTTTTTTGGTCCTAGACAGACCGTCTTTTCTTACTTCTGTAGAATACAACTGTTTGTTACAGTGATTAAACACTTTTTGAACAGTTACAATGAACTTCATTATTGAAATTTTTTCCATATTTTTGCTTTCATTTTTCGATTGGTATGTGGAGTGCATTTCAAGTATTTCAGGTCTTTGGCCGATTTTGTCTGCTAACTTTTTTCCCATCTAATTCACTAAACAAATATTTATAGTTGTGAAAATTAAAAACCAAGCATAGGTTAAACCAAGCATAGGTCAAACCTAGCATAGTTTAAACCCATAGGTCAAGCCAAGCATAGGTCAAGCCAAGCACAGGTCAAGCCAAGTATAGGTCAAACCAAGCATAGGTTAAACCAAGCATAGGTCAAACCAAGCATGGGTCAAACCAAGCATAGGTCAAACCAAACACAGGTCAAGCCAAGCATAGATCAAGCCAAACAAAGGTCAAACCAAGCATAGGTCAAATTAAGCATAGGTCAAACCAACTACCTCTTTCACCATAAATAGTGATGAATATCTACCTCTTAGCTTATTATAACACAATACAAAAATTATGTTCAGAATCTCATTATATTTCTTCAAAATAAGTCTCTTACCCAAATACAGATTGTTCTCCTAAGTTTTTGCTGGACTCATGCATGCTGTCAGCTAAATTGTAGTACGGTAACTTCCGCTGAAATGATAAAAATAGTAACTAACTATTGTTTTTCCTTTGGTGTTAAGATATGCTTAAACTATAACTACACCCTACAATACAAGAGGCCAATCCATAGAGCTCAGACTTTGGCCTAGCCATGTATCAGTGACCTGTATTTATTTCTACTCCCATAATGGGTGGCAGGCCATAGCAGCAATGGCTTTTGACCAAAAATGGAAGAAAATTTCCCAAAAATTGAAGAAGGTTTCCCATAAATGAAGGAAATAAAGTTTCCAAAATTGATTACAACTTTCCAAAATTACAGAAAGTTTTCCAAAAATGAAGGAAATAAATTTTTTAAAAACTGATTAGAACTTCCTGAAAAAGGAAAACAATTTCCCAAAAATTAAATAAAGCTTCCCGAAAATTAAAAAAAAAGCTTCCTGAAATTGAAGGATATTTTCCAATAAGCACCGTTTCATGGAAACCTAATTTACCGGTGCAATTTTCCCTTTGTAACTCAGAAATATTGGGGGATCTTGCCCCATGAAAGGTCAAGCCTTCCCACACCCCTGGTTGTAAGTCACTTAAGCCCATTATTTACTTTAAAAAATACACAATACCTCTAGAAGTGACTAGTAGAAAACTAACTACTACTCTTATTTGACTAATTACTACTATTTGACTAATTACTCTTATTTGACTTATTACTACACAAATATGACAGATCTTTTAATTCAAATTGAATATTTTCTAAACAGAATGAGCTTATTGAACACTTTTGTCACCATTTTGTTCCGATCAATATCCTCTTTCATATTAGGCAAATGGGCTTAACCACTCAACTTATCCTTTAAAGGTTGATTTAGGGACAGGTAGCGGGAACGGGAACTTAATTAAAAGACAACAAATATTTTATCAAAATAGGTTAAGAATTGACCACTTTACATAATTTTAAGGCTTTATTTCAATGAATGATGCAAATCTACCTATATCCATATACCTTCCAAGCAAGCACTGAAGCATGTATGAAATCACTTGCACAAAGCTGTTATTGCTTTTTGTCATATTGCAGATCAAGACTTTTTAGGGCAATAAAATATTTAAATCAATACCCTAAATAACCCAACATTTCACTAGTCACACAAACGGTTTCCAAACAATCTCAGATGGAAGGTTTCCACATATATGTTACACATTTTCCATAAATGTTACTTTCAAATAAAATATTTTTTTACAATTTTTTTTATTGATATTTATAATTGCTTGCTTTTTTTTTGTGACTTCAAAACCATTGGAAGCAATGGAGCAAGATTGTTTTTCTTTTTTTTTAAATAGGTGGGGGAAGGAAAAACCCTGTAACACTTTCAGTGTATTTCTATATCAATATCTATGTTGTTTCTTATTCAAGCATGAAATGGGTTTGTCTAAAAAAAGTGGGGAAAAATCTGGACTTCCTGAAAAGTAGGGTGCCATTGTCACTTGTCCCCAACTTCCGATGTCACTATACCTTTAAGATCTGCATGGCCATAGACATTAGAAAGAAAAGGAAAGCACTGAAATGGAATCTAGAACTCAAATGCAAACCCTGAGTAAAATGCACATGATCAAACTGTAAAACATTAATCTTTCTAATATTAAAGTCATCCTCACTGGGAAAACAAATGGTTCCAACATTCACATGCTCCTAAAACAAAGTACAGTGAACCAGGAACACAGCCAGAGGGGGGAGTAAAGTGAGACAACCCTACATCCTTCCATCATTTTGGAGGAGGTTTATTAATTGTCCTCTAGATGTACATTACCACATTTTTTATGCATTCCCCCAACAAGAGGTCCATGTAGGTCTGTTGGTGTCATAATTTGATAATCAACAATGCTGTAGCTGGAGGGACAGGCAAACTTCCTCCCCTTCTCACCCCGATTTTTGACAGGAAATTTTCCTACACACCCTAAAATGAACAAAATTGGACCCTATACAAATGGTTTGTTTTGCTTACATTTTAATCCACCCTTCCAGTCCAGAACATTTAGACTAGTAACATCCCTCACAAATACCATACACAATTCCTCAAGATAACATGCCAAAAGTAAAACAAGAGGCAGAAACACATTCCTCGTACAAATCAAAATGCTTGTCCAATCCATGCATTCACAAAGTACTGCATGCAGTGTACAAGTAGTATTTGCCAGTCTTCATGTGGCTAGTCATATCTTAATATTTAACATAAAAAAGATTTAAAGGCCAGTTGTCGTCTCTGAAATAGGAGGTAAATGAAATTAAAATCCTGTGTTTTGATTGGTCGAAGCACAATGGTACAGTGTGCACTTACGTTGATAGGCCAATCAGTATCGTTTTGGAATGATTTGTACGCTGCACATTTTAATCACGATAGATGGCCCTTAACACAACTCCATTATCGCAAAGAATACTTACAAAGTAAAATCTTTATATTTAAATCTTAATTTGTTCCACGAAAGGCAATCATGCATCACAGAATGAAAAACCCTGCAGCCCACAATTATTAAACAAGAGTATTGCATACAAACATGTAGGTGATTCCATGGGACCTCTCAGGGTTGGGTGTGGGTGATTCCACGCCTTATGACTAACGTTACAATCATGGAATCGTTCATATGCTTTAAAGCAATGTATTTAATAAAGTATGACTTCATTTCATATGATGGACACAATGTATGAATGCAATCACCCTGATTGCAGCAAGTAATCGCATGATGAAAAGTCCAGGATTGCAGCATCTTTAGAAATTCAATGTCCACATGAATGCAGCATCCACATAAATACAGCACCCTAATGTAATGTCTAAAAGGCTGCAACATCTGCTGCATGAATGCATGCATCCCATATGACTGAAGCATGTGTATGAATGTAATATCGACATGACTGCAGTTAGTATTTGTATGAAAGAATTTCACTTTGTCAGCAGCTCCCACATGAATGTAGCACCCACACCAGGCCGTAGCCAGAAAGGGCACTTTCTCAACAATAGGGGGATCCGGATTTTGAAAGGGGGGTTTGTTTTTTTGTATAAAAGGGAAAAAATCTTGAAATTCTGAATGCTTATTATATTTCTAGATTTCAAAAGGCCACTTTCTCAACAAAAGGGGATTGTTCGTTCGGATGCAACCCGCCCCCCCCCCCCCCACCTACCCCCACGGGCCTGCACATGAATGCAGCGGCAATATAAATGTGGCATTCTACTTTACTGATGGATCTTTATGAATACATTATCAAACTGAAGGCAGCATGTTCTGTCTGTAAATGAATTAATAGTTTGATATGGATGACTGGAGCATTTTTAAGAATGCAAAATCCTCCATACATCCACAGCAGGATTCATACGAATGTAACATCCATTGAAATACAGCATCTACATGAATGTATAATTGCAAGGCCAAAATGTAAATAGCACCTGCAAATTGAGTCTGGGTTAAATACGAGTAGCCACTAGCTTGGCGATACAGGGAGGAAGTCAGGGCACAGAAATTTCAACAAACAAAAAAATCAGAAAAGTTATGTCCTTTTGAAGCAACGTTGACTTCAAAATTGTTGACAATCCATTTGATATTTTTAATTTCGGAATTATGTGGTCATGAATCCGAAAAGATGGAAAATAGTGTAACCATGAATTGGCCAAATGTAAAAATGATAAGACTATTTTCCAAAACATCAGAACAGGGTACATAACATACTAATGATAATGATTCACAATAATGTAAGTCTTTAATCTACAAATCGGCTGCATTCTATAAAGTTTAAATAGGAGAGCCAAATGCTCTCAGTACATTTAGGGATGTAACAAAGGGAGCCGAGGCGGTGCATAGGATTTTTTATATATTAGTATGGTGGTTTTAATAAAAGCATTGGAAGAACTAAATTACTAAGATTCTGGTTGTTAAGATATATTGCAAAGTTGCTATAACCCTATACAAGTCATAAACTGTTGAGTTTACAAACTTAAGGCACTTTATTATTCAGAAATCTCACACTAAGAAGTTTATTGACATCTACAGCTTTATTATCCTGATTTAATGATCAAGATAGCTTAATTGCCCACGCCCTCCAATATCAACAATTTTATTTTTTACAACCATTTCTTATTTCCATTTTCCTTGATATTCATGTCCAAATAATATTAATATTTACTTTGAATATAATAAATATTATTATCAATTTCATGTAACATATGCCAAAACTGAAACAAACTGGAGAATTATTACCCTATACATTAAAATAATTGATATAATGCCCAAAGAACTGTCCTGTTTCATTGTTTCGTAGGGTATTCTCTTAGATGTGTTGATTGTAGCATCACAGATTTGGAAACAAAACAAGGCTTGGAGATCAAAGCATTTTCATTCTTGTAAGAATGGATTAATTAAAATAGATACAAAGGTGAATGACCTAATCACGAAAGCAATAATTTGATCAATGCTGTGCCTTTCTTGAGAAATGTTTAATAAGATTTTTATTTTGAATAATGGTTGATTGGTTGGGTTTTCAATGCACCTACACAGTGAGTTGCCACTTTGTGGATATCAGCTGGCAATCACATACTTCTTTACAAATAAGTCCTGAGATTGCGATTTGTTGAAGCAAAGACAGTTAATGTTTGTCAAAAGTATTTTTGGAGATGAAATTATAATAATGGACGGAGCAAGTAGAAAAAAAGGTTGTGTTCCTGATCGTTCATCACTTAAAGGTCTATGGACAGATACAACAGTTTTCTGCTCATCCATGAACCACAAGTTATTGTTTTCATTTTGAAAACAGTATGTGTAGTTTTCAAGTTATGAGTAATCAAAGTTTGAAAGTTACATATTTACAAAAATGTGATGTATGAACAGGAAAACACCTCAAAATGCTTTTGGCTTTCTCTATATTTCTTCCTATAATTTTAAACCATCAAAATGTTTAAAATGCCTTCTCCAGCTTGAGAGGGTATGGTAAAGATCAAATCCTCTTCATCAGGATTATCTTCCCTTTTCCAAAGAGGAGTGGAGAGGGTTAAAAAACATGGATTTACGTAAGTAAATAGTGACTACGTTCCATTCATGCATCACAAGAGTAACACAACAATTTGTATATTTGCCCATGTTTGCAAAAAAAAACTTCAAAATGCTGTAAAATGTTAACCACAATAAAGATTTTTGATTTCTTCATGTTTTTAATTGTTTAAAATCAATTTAGCTAATGTTGCCTCTACCTGTTCGCATATCTTTAAGGCCCCCAACATATAGTTCTCTGCATTATTCCAAAATTTGCTTAATTCATTCAAAAAAGCTCTGAAATCTATGATTTTTTTTTTAAGTTGGCAATGCCACAGGAATCATATTTTTCAGGGAAAATTTAAAAACTTCCAATTGCAAATCTAAATATGTTTTATCGCCATCAAGTGTAGCTTTGAAGCCCTAAAATGAGACTGTATACTTAGATAAAATTGTTGCTGGTTACATGCACTTTTTGCCCACTACACGGTTATATCAATGCTGGCTCTTTTATCAGATAACAATTACATGATTTTCTTAAACAACCAGCATTTTTTTTGCTAAATAACATTAAAAAAAACAGCAATTGTCATGCAAATTTTATATATGGACTAATTTGGCCCAATTCCAAATTCCCAATATATACACCCTCAATATGAATAGCATGTGCTTAACCCTTACTCTACCAGCACTTTTTTGAAAATGCGCTCAGAAGGCGGAGTCAAAGATGGGGAACCAAAAACGGTAATAATATCGCCGCGTGGTAGAGTAAGGGTTAATCAGGGGCTTTTTATTGAAGGGTCCTCTGTCTTCCAAGCAGCAGAGTTGGGCTCATTCCGCTCCAGTGACTCGCTGGGCCGCCCACCGGCTCATGCTGTATATATTTTCGAGTTGGCACACTTGTCGCGGGTTCCTTAACCCTTACTCTACCAGCACTTTTTTGAAAATGCGCTTGGGGGGCGGAGTCAAAGATAGGGAATCAAAAGCGGCGATAATATCGCCGCGTGGTAGAGTAAGGGTTAATTCACAGGGGGAGAATATTAGCTATCGGAAAACACCTATGAAAAGTAAATAAGAACGAATCCCATTTCTGTACCTTTGCAGAACATAAGCTTTTTTCCCCTGTCAATGAAAGCAGGACACACGTATACAACATGGAAGTTCCCCTGATATGGGGTACAGATGAAAAAGCAAAAGCTGAACGGCATTGGGGCTGAGAGGGGCGAGAATATGAAAGGTACAATGCTCAGTCCTTAAGATGGCTCAAGCAGGGATATTATCTCAGCACTTTGTCTAAAAGCCAAATGAGTGAACTTCTAAAAGCCTTAATTATTGAGTAACAAGAGATTTATTTTTAATCCTGAGTATTTTAAAATGGGTAACAACAATTTCTAGGTGCCCCTTATCAATACTAGATGATAGTATACATGCTTTGCACCATGTAGTTGCCCGCTACTACAACTACCTGTAGGCCCGAGAAAACCGATTATTTTTACCACCTTTTTGTCTTTAAATTGGATCTGAATAAAGACCTAAGTTTTCCATCCCAAAATTTTGCAAACAATACCCACTGAAGTGAAGTGTAATTTTTGAAGAACAGAACAAATCAATTTGCCTAAGACAAACCAAAAACTAAAAACTTTTTTGTCCAAAAGTTTCAAACACATTTTGAGTGAGGTTGACAGAGGTATAGACAGAGGTATATCACTCAAACAGCTCAAAAACAAAGCATTTTCCATTTTGAAATTATGTTTTTTATAATAACAATTGTTTAGGACTTGTCACACTAAAAAAATCTCTGTGTTGGACACATGTAATCTTGGCTGATCTGTAATCTTGACTGATCTTTTCAACACAGTTTCGATCCGTGTAAAGCGTTTGACCTGTGTCAAAATTAATCCTGCTCAGGAGAAGGGTTGAGAGTTGTTTACCCGTGCTGAGAATGCTGACGGGTAATCAACCAAAAAGACATGTCAGAAATACCTGTGTTTTGTCATTGAGCAGTGTGAATGCAGAGCCACACTGAACCTTGTTGAAATTTTACAAAGTCAAAAAACCAGATTACTTGAGAATCCCATTTAGGGAAAGTTGAAGGACCCTTATGGATGTAGAAGACTTGATTCAGTGTAAGTTCTTTGATTTCAAGCACAAGTAAATACGAGATAATGCTTTTGGAGCTCGCTTGAAGCTCATCAACCTTGGTGTAAGCTCGTGTGAGCTCGCGGTTAGTCGCAGTAATAGTTTGTAGTAACTTTCACTAGCTTGCGGTGAGCTTACACCCACTTGCATTGATCTCATTGCAGCCTCATGCAAGCTTCTTTTTGTTCCTCAACCTCGAAAGGTTCCAATCATGAGCTTGTTTTAAAATAAAAACTTCGCAAAGGTTCAAACTGCGAGCTTCTTCCACTTGTAAAAGGTTGATATTGTGAGTTTGTTTCTAAATAATGACTTCGCAAAGGATCAAACTGCAAGCTTGTTTCAAAATTATGACTTTGTAAAGGTTCAAATTGTGAGCTTGTTTCAATATGACAACTTCGTAGAGGTTCAAATTGTTAGCTTGAGACACAGTGAGCTTAAAGAAAGCTTTTCAATTCTACTAAGGATGCTGTTATGACTATTGATGCTACAAGCTTATGCTTTCTAATGCAGCAATGGAATGTAAAATAGAGAAAAATTGTACAAGCTCTTATCCTAGGAAAACTGAACCCTTGTCGGACCACGCACGGAAAGCGACCTGCACCTCACTGAATTTAAGTCGGATAAGGCTTTATAGTAATACAACTGTAATGGGGACCTGCACCTCACCAAATTTAAATCTGTCAAGGGTTAATAATAATCTTTGTCAGACCGCACCTGGAAAGCTGACCTGTGGCTTCACTCAATTTTAGTCCGACAAGGGTTGATACTTGCAATTGCACAAGAGCCCTTCACTCATATTATGCAAGTTTAGACCATTAATTTAAACTTTTTCTTTGTAGATGACAGGCAATGACTGGATAACTTCTCAGGTTGTTAAACCCAAACCACTCACCTTACTCTTTTTCTCTGTTGTAAACACCTATAGTGACAATGATGACAATGATAAACTTGAGATTTATTCATAAAAACAAACTTAAATTCCACCTCTTATTTGTCCTCAACACCTACAAAATTATAATTTTGTCATTGTTTTGCTTAAGAAATGCCTGGGAATTCCCCAGCCAACCTTCACACAATGCAAAACCTTATTGAATTGGTAGAAACACACATAGTAGCTTGATAATATCAAACAACTGAATGTGAGAAAAACGTACGTACAATCTTTTCAAATAATACACCCATTTGTCGAACACTTATTACAGTACTCCAAATATGTTTACACATATTGAAATTTGAAATGCTGAAATCAAATAAATGAATTTTCATAATTAAAAACGTGGCTGAGCTCTGTAAACTTTAAAAGATATAGCAATTCACTGATAGAATTGTGGGAAGCATGGACTATGGGCTAAGAGATGGACAAAATTGACAGGAACAGGTCAATGCATGCTTCTATGCTGTTAGTATAAAGTGTATTGTATACACAGGTTTCTCCTGAATGAAACTCAATTTTGACTGCAGTTTATTCATAGTTCAACTTGTATCTTTATAATGTATTTCATTTCTTCTTTTCTATATATCGCCCCGTTTTGACATAATGGCGAGTGTGCAAAAGTAGTTTTTGTTTTGACATAATGGGGAATGTGTAATTAACAATGTTTGAATGCAAAGTAATATGATTAACAAATATATGCTTTTTGGTGTTTGTGTCATTTATTAATCATACAGTTTAAATAATTTATTAGTCAAAGAGAAGGAGGAAAATAAACATATATCACAGTAATATAAACACATTCTTCACTAAGTCAAACCAAAAAAAAAAGCTTTTCAGTCAACCCTACATTCACTATGTCAAACAGGGATGATATAACAAATTTATCAACCCTTTAAAGGAAGTTCAATTCATACCAGCCTTACAATTTTACAGAAATATATTTTGAATGCCCAATTGAAATATCTGCTGAAAGCTTGCATTTTTCAATGACTTTTTTGTGGATGAAGAGTTTCTTCCATTTTGCTTGTTATTTCATCACCTTTATCTCTGAGATTTGTTGAATGCCATTGAATATTGATAAACAAATTGTTCTCTTTTTTCAATTTTTAATTTGATACCTTTGTTGTTACACCTCACTGCTCTTCATTTCCCCTTTTTCAGTATTCCTCAAGTTTCAGTTCTAATTCAAACCAGATTTCGAAATAGTAAAATCCCTGCTCAAACTAAGCACTCGAAGCACAACACACTTTGCATAATCCAGTAACATTCCATCTTCCACAGTCTACCTTGACGAAAATTTTGTTCCCTGATACAACTCAAGTAAAAAGGCTATTATAATTTTGTAACATTAAACCGACATCCATTACTGTAACCTTTGAGAAATATGAAAATGAAATTCTGAGCGGAAAAGAAAGAGTGAAGACGGCATTTAAAGGAAAGTAGATTGGATTCCAATTACGTGTATACACATTTAAAGGAAAGTAGATTGGATTCCAATTACGTGTATACGTCTCGTTTATTGGTCTTCCTTTGCAGTGAGAGATGAGTTGGTTTTATGACTACAATTAAGAGTGTTACAGAGAGATATAAACATTAGATTTCTAGGAAATCTGATGTGATAGTAGCACAACTATGGGGGGCAGATGGAGATCTTCCCGTGGGCAAAAGAGAGGGAATATAAAGTTGGTACAAAAAAGAGGGGTAATACTATTGCATGGGTGGGATGACAGAGAGGTAGAGGAAGTATCAAAGAGGTCTCTGTGGGGAAAGTGGAAGGACCGTGAACGGAGCCTGCAAGAGGAAGACAGTGGGCCATATCTGAACATCAACATAAGGTCACGCAGGAGGAAAAAGGCAAATATTATATTTCTAAAAACTTCAGCAATTATGTAATATGACCATCTCAACTGGTTTATACTCTCCTCACAAAAAATTGTATCGGCTTTTATCTTATTCTGGGTGTGGATTTCTTAATATCCATTTAATTTTCCATTCCATTTCCTAAAAGGTTTTCTAAATGAAGACTTGAGATCACCATATCATAACAAATCTAAACAGCTGTTTTTGTGACTTAGTAAATCTGGAGTCTCCAGCACATGAGTCTTTGAACACAACTGTCACTACTTCCAAATGAGGAAGTTGAGCAATGAAAATTCACAACACAGCATGCAATTATTCAAAACAGCTCTCAAAGCCACATTGCTATGGTCATGGCACACAATGGTTTCGACCTTACAAATTACTTCACAAAAATGGTAATGAATAAGTTAATTTCCTCCTCACATCAAAATAAAGACCTCTAGTCATAAAGTTATTAGATGACTGTAATTCTATTGGCTAAATATTAATTAGCAATGTAGTATTAACGTTCCTCCCAAATCTGAAAAATCTGAAAATCCCAATAGATGGATTAGAGACGCACCATTTTGATCAGACTACAAACAGTCAAAAGCATTTATTTTTTCCATTTTTTTTTTTCTTTCACAAAATTTAATGACAATATACCTGAACTTTTGGCTGAAATTGACATTTACATCAGAAACTTTGTGGGTGTGTAACTTCTGCAAAACTACAAACAGTGGACACATATATTAAAGAAATTAAAACTTGTTAGTTACACTGCAGAAACTATAGACACCTTACACAATATTTGATGATCAGGGCAGGGGGAGCAAACTAACCCCCTGAGAAGATTTATTCTTCCCGGTAGCATGCTTTCTTCCCCGGTTGGGGAATAAAATTGGGAAATTATTGAAGTAAAATTAAAAGAATTGGTAGAATTCAAGGAAAATTTGGATTGCAGTTTATTTCCTGATAATTGCAGTCCATTTCCTGAAAATTGCAGGAAATTTCCTAAAAATGAAGGAAAATTGAAGATTTCCAAATTAGCAGCAAATTTTGATGGATGCATAATTTACTGGTGCAATTTCTGCTTAAAAAAAGGATTTTTTTGTTTTGTTTTAATGCGCTCCCTGAGAGGTAACCCTCTCTACACCCCAATTTTTACATAAATTTAACAATCTGTAAAAGTAGCAGTTTGACGAATAACATTCAAAGCTACATGTACATGTCGATTAATTGATTGATGAAATTTGTCAGCGAAGGTCATATAGTGCCAGAGGTCAGATTATATCAAACTAACATAAAGAATGAATGGTGTATACAAGGAGAATGTGAATTAAGTAGAGCAAAAATATAATAGCAGCTGGGTGTAATTATTTGTTATAACATTCAGATGATATTGTTAATATTGGGAGGAGAGAAAGAGAGGATTTAAGCTAGGGTTACATCATTGAACAGTTTCATGATTATTAAATCATTAATAGAGTTATTTCACAAGAGGTAACAGTAATTCATAGGGGCAACAATAGGCAAATAATCACACAAGCATTGACATTTTTGTGATGTGTGGTACGAGCAATTTTGAATGCTTGCTAATAGTTACATTGCACACCACTCCTTGAATTAGTATATTAGATGAATTTCTGGTGGCCTATGAAAGGCCACCATATTGAAGGGTAGCCATACTAAATACTGAAATCAAAACAAATGGTATAAAGCCATAAAGAAATAAACGAAAGAGATAACAACATAAAGAAGAACAAAAGTGAAAGTTACATAATAAAGAAAAGACAATGAACAAAAGGGAAAGTAACATAATAAAGAAAAGACAATAGGATAACACCTTTTGTCCGCCATCTTCCTCTTACCTGCCTCTTCTCCACATCACTCCCCGACCCCATGAGACACTCCTTGAGCCTCTTCGTGGTGGTGTGGCATGCATGCTTAATGTGGTCAACTTTTCTTTCACACTACGAGAAAAGAAAGGAGAAAATATGCATGGGTGTATTAGCAACTTCTAGGGCAGTATGGCAAAATTTTGGCTAATCACATCTGAAAAAAAATTAATATCCAAGCCTTGTTTCAATTATTATATCATACAGGATAATTAACGACAACCAAAGAATCAGTGATGCAGTAGCTCAACCAAAGGAATATTCTGTCAGTTAATTTTATTTTTGATTTTCCATCAAACACACCATTCATACAGGGACACTGTATACTGCGCCGATTTATTTTCCGCTATCATATACATAAAAATAAAAAATCACGGGAACATTCCTTCCATAAGTACCCTTTGAATCCCAATCTGCCGCGGCACGACTGATTGGGCATGTACTTTTCGAAAAATTATTTTGTGCCCACAGCAGTGATCCTGGTACCGTTTAAAAGGGCTCAAATAGTTCTTTCAGAAAATGTAACTTTTTGATGGGGGTTATGTGGAAGATGTTTGAGAGAAGAAAATGGGTTGAAAAAGAGAAAATGAAAAAAATGCATACAATTTAACAAAAAACACCATACTTACAGAACTTGCTTTTGCATAAAAACCTGTGACAAATTATCAAAGACATCAATGCATCCAATTCTGGTCAAATTTTGACTGCCCCTATCATCAATATGTTTTTTTGGCTAAAGTTGTGCAAAATTTCATGATTTACGGCCTTTTTGAGAGTAAATAATAGCTCCTGATCGCAATACAACTGCCCTATGCAAAAAATATCGTTAGAATCGTTATTTCACATATTTTCAATTAAAATAAAAAAGAGCAACTACCCCCTCTTTGAAATATAAGTATTAAAACAAATCCACATTCTATTCATAAGCATTGTGGTGCAAGCGGTAAACGTGGGAGACGTTCACATGAGCAGCCCAGGTTCGAGAACCGAACCAGATGCGTGGCATTGTTTTTCGGGAGTAATTACAGGGGTGATTATTTTGTTTCGGGTTTTTTTCTCCATTGTTTTTGCCTGTTTTACTTTGAGAAAAAAAATTAGACTGGTATCAATGGGAAGGAAATTTCACAAACAATCTAAATATGTACAAAAATCCTCCATTTTCATTATTCACAAGAAATGATACAAGCTCAAACAAATTGGGCAATTTCGACCTAATTTTGCCTCAAATTTGCAAATTTTTGTATTCATGTCGATATTTTCTTTAATTTGAATCTTTTATAGAAAAGTTTTTTGTCTCAGCGTTCATATAAACCAAACTTGTAGTGATAGAAAACGAAAGGAAAGTTGTGAAAATTAATTTTTGAAGAAAAAAAATCTGAAATATTGCAGACACGTTTTTAACCGTGTGGGGCACAAAGGTTTAAACAATACCAAACATACATAAAACAATACCAAGCATGCATAAAACAATACCAAGCATACATGAAACAATACCAAGCATGCATGAAACAATACCAAGCATACATAAAACAATACCAAGCATACATGAAACAATACCAAGCATACATAAAACAATACCAAGCATACATGAAACAATACCAAGCATACATAAAACAATACCAAACATACATAAAACAATACCAACATACATGAAACAATACCAAGCATACATAAAACAATGCATACATAAAACAATGCCAAACATACATAAAACAATACCAAGCATACATGAAACAATACCAAGCATACATAAAACAATACCAAACATACATAAAACAATACCAAACATACATGAAACAATACCAAGCATACATAAAACAATACCAAACATACATAAAACAATACCAAGCATACATAAAAAACAATACCAAACATACATAAAACAATACCAAACATACATAAAACAATACCAAGCATACATAAAACAATACCAAACATACATAAAACAATACCAAGCATACATAAAACAATACCAAGCATACATAAAACAATACCAAACATACATAAAACAATACCAAGCATACATGAAACAATACCAAGCATACATAAAACAATACCAAACATACATAAAACAATGCCAAACATACATAAAACAATACCAAGCATGCATGAAACAATACCAAGCATACATGAAACAATACCAAGCATACATAAAACAATGCCAAACATACATAAAACAATACCAAGCATACATAAAACAATACCAAGCATACATAAAACAATACCAAACATACATAAAACAATACCAAGCATACATAAAACAATACCAAGCATACATAAAACAATACCAAGCATACATAAAACAATACCAAGCATACATAAAACAATACCAAGCATACATAAAACAATACCAAACATACATAAAACAAACCAACATACATAAAACAATACCAAGCATACATAAAAAACAAGCATACATAAAACAATACCAAGCATACATAAAACAATACCAAGCATACATAAAACAATACCAAGCATACATAAAACAATACCAAGCATACATAAAACAATACCAAGCATACATAAAACAATACCAAGCATACATAAAACAATACCAAACATACATAAAACAATACCAAGCATACATAAAACAATACCAAGCATACATGAAACAATACCAAGCATACATAAAACAATACCAAGCATACATAAAACAATACCAAGCATACATAAAACAAACAATACATAAAACAATACCAAGCATACATAAACAATACCAAGCATACATAAAACAATACCAAGCATACATAAAACAATACCAAGCATACATAAAACAATACCAAGCATACATAAAACAATACCAAGCATACATAAAACAATACCAAGCATACATAAAACAATACCAAGCATACATAAAACAATACCAAGCATACATAAAACAATACCAAGCATACATAAAACAATACCAAGCATACATAAAACAATACCAAGCATACATAAAACAATACCAAGCATACATAAAACAATACCAAATACATAAAACAATACATACATAAAAACAATACCAAGCATACATAAAACAATACCAAGCATACATAAAACAAACATAGCAATACATACATAAAACAATACCAAGCATACATAAAACAATACCAAGCATACATAAAACAATACCAAGCATACATAAAACAATACCAAGCATACATAAAACAATACCAAGCATACATAAAAAAACAATACCAAGCATACATAAAACAATACCAAGCATACATAAAACAATACCAAGCATACATAAAACAATACCAAGCATACATAAAACAATACCAAGCATACATAAAACAATACCAAGCATACATAAAACAATACCAAGCATACATAAAACAATACCAAGCATACATAAAACAATACCAAGCATACATAAAACAATACCAAGCATACATAAAACAATACCAAGCATACATAAAAAACAATACCAAGCATACATAAAACAATACCAAACATACATAAAACAATACCAAGCATACATAAAACAATACCAAGCATACATAAAACAATACCAAGCATACATAAAACAATACCAAGCATACATAAAACAATACCAAGCATACATAAAACAATACCAAGCATACATAAAACAATACCAAGCATACATAAAACAATACCAAGCATACATAAAACAATACCAAGCATACATAAAACAATACCAAGCATACATAAAACAATACCAAGCATACATAAAACAATACCAAGCATACATAAAACAATACCAAGCATACATAAAACAATACCAAGCATACATAAAACAATACCAAGCATACATAAAACAATACCAAGCATACATAAAACAATACCAAGCATACATAAAACAATACCAAGCATACATAAAACAATACCAAGCATACATAAAACAATACCAAGCATACATAAAACAATACCAAGCATACATAAAACAATACCAAGCATACATAAAACAATACCAAGCATACATAAAACAATACCAAGCATACATAAAACAATACCAAGCATACATAAAACAATACCAAGCATACATAAAACAATACCAAGCATACATAAAACAATACCAAGCATACATAAAACAATACCAAGCATACATAAAACAATACCAAGCATACATAAAACAATACCAAGCATACATACAAAACAATACCAAGCATACATAAAACAATACCAACATACATAAAACAATACCAAGCATACATAAAACAATACCAAGCATACATAAAACAATACCAAGCATACATAAAACAATACCAAGCATACATAAAACAATACCAAGCATACATAAAACAATAAGCATACATAAAACAATACCAAGCATACATAAAACAATACCAAGCATACATAAAACAATACCAAGCATACATAAAACAATACCAAGCATACATAAAACAATACCAAGCATACATAAAAACAATACCAAGCATACATAAAACAATACCAAGCATACATAAAACAATACCAAGCATACATAAAACAATACCAAGCATACATAAAAAAACAATACCAAGCATACATAAAACAATACCAAGCATACATAAAACAATACCAAGCATACATAAAACAATACCAAGCATACATAAAACAATACCAAGCATACATAAAACAATACCAAGCATACATAAAACAATACCAAGCATACATAAAACAATACCAAGCATACATAAAACAATACCAAGCATACATAAAACAATACCAAGCATACATAAAACAATACCAAGCATACATAAAACAATACCAAGCATACATAAAACAATACCAAGCATACATAAAACAATACCAAGCATACATAAAACAATACCAAGCATACATAAAAAAACAATACATAAAGCAATACATATAAAACAATACCAAGCATACATAAAACAATACCAAGCATACATAAAACAATACATACATAAAACAATACCAAGCATACATAAAACAATACCAAGCATACATAAAACAATACCAAGCATACATAAAACAATACCAAGCATACATAAAACAATACCAAGCATACATAAAACAATACCAAGCATACATAAAACAATACCAAGCATACATAAAACAATACCAAGCATACATAAAACAATACCAAGCATACATAAAACAATACCAAGCATACATAAAACAATACCAAGCATACATAAAACAATACCAAGCATACATAAAACAATACCAAGCATACATAAAAAATACCAATACCAAGCATACAAAACAATACCAAGCATACATAAAACAATACCATAAAGCATAGCATACAAAACAATACCAAGCATACATAAAACAATACCAAGCATACATAAAACAATACCAAGCATACACAAAACAATACCAAGCATACATAAAACAATACCAAGCATACATAAAAAAACAATACCAAGCATACATAAAACAATACCAAGCATACATAAAACAATACCAAGCATACATAAAACAATACCAAGCATACATAAAACAATACCAAGCATACATAAAACAATACCAAGCATACATAAAACAATACCAAGCATACATGAAACAATACCAAACATACATAAAACAATACCAAGCATACATAAAACAATACCAAGCATACATAAAACAATACCAAGCATACATAAACAATACCAAGCATACATAAAACAATACCAAGCATACATAAAACAATACCAAGCATACATAAAACAATACCAAGCATACATAAAACAATACCAAGCATACATAAAACAATACCAAGCATACATAAAACAATACCAAGCATACATAAAACAATACCAAGCATGCTCACCTCCAATAAGTCATCACTCAGTACTTCAGTCTTTTCCGATCTGAAATGAGAAAAGCATAACGAGATGATATGACATCACATAAATCCTCTCCAAGCTGTTTCTCATGGCATCTTGTAAAACCAATTAGTACCCTACAACTTTACTTCACATTCTAGCCTGGCCTATCCTCATTAGGATAATTACACAGCAGCATATACAACCAACAGGGTTATTATAAAAATTCAATTCAATGTATAACCTCAAAAACTTAATTTTATAGTGTGTTTCTTCTTTTAGTTTCATGATCTTTTGTTCTGAAGCTTTGTTCTGGAATTGTATTTATAATGACCGACTGTTTTGATCTCACTCTGTCAAGACCTGTTTTAAAAGCTGTAAAATTGACCACAAAGTACACAAGTGAAAATTCTGTGATGGTGGTAATCAGTACATTTGCATGTAAACATTACCTAATAAAATTTTGCAAGAAAGAAAAAATATTGCAAAATATGTTTTTAAAAAAAGTTCCAGCAGAGCTGAAATTCTGCATGCTTTGCAAATATTGCAGTCATTTTATAAGAGGACTGATAAACTGTATTTCCGGGGTGATGGCATAGTTTTGAAATTAATTACGGCGAGGCGACAAGGTAACACAGTATTCAAGGTTGTCACTGAAAGCCCTAGCAAGTACGGAAAAAAAGTTATATGATATTAAGATTAAATGACACTGAAGGGAACTTTTCTGTTCTTTTTTAAATAAAATTTCCATGCACATTTGTAGAAATGCACCGTTCACGATTTGGAAAGCAAAATTCCAGGGTCTATTTGGGCAATGGGGTCAATACTTTTGCCATACTGGTTGTGCAATATTTTTACTTCGCATCGTAAATTGGAGCAATTTTGGTGTACTCCTGAAAATCACGGTACTAAATGCGTGTATTTGGCATGTACACAGGATACTAAAATCCCTAAATGTTCACAGCTCTAAAAGTATGTCAGTACATGTTCCACGTGGAAAGCATTTCAGTACATACTACCTGGGGAACAGTTTACTTACCACAGAACTGTCGAAATAACAGCTCCCAGGACCCTGAGCTAAGCTTGATTGGGGGTTTATTTACTAACAGGGGATATATCTGTCCAGGGATATCAATGCTTGCTTGAAAAGTGCTCCATATGTAGAACAAATAACTAGAAACAATGATATGCGTGCATGATAATTCCTAGAAATTAATGTGGGATGTCAGACTTCATTAAGATGAACTTGTGTGTATGACCCCATATTTTTGTTTTTTGACAAAATATAAGACACTCCCAAACTTCAAATTGACCATGTCACTCGCATAACTTCAATAATCAGCCAGAAGGGTTAGAATTACCCATTGACCCACACATTATAATTTATACGAAACAGCTCATAACTTTTGTTAGAAGCATATTTATTTGTTCAAATATCCCCATAAATTCTTTCTTTCCCTAATGCCTTTTAATTTTTTGTTTGATGGGAAAATATATTTTCCAGCAACATGGTATGGTCAAATTGACCCACCTCAGCTACCCCATTCCACACTGTTTGTCAAAGATGTAATAATTTGTGCTACATATTCATAATCTTCAAAAGATTTTTCGTGTTTTATGTCTCACTCACATCCCTGATTCTGTGTTTGCATGCAGTGTGTTAACTAAAGCAACTATCATTAATTCCGTTACATATTTACCCTGTACATACGATACATGTTACAGCCTTACTTGGTTTAGAATTTTGACATGTGCACAGCAGACTTACGACTGTTATTTATTTCTTGTTTCTCTTACAGGTATATCATGACATAAAAGGTGTATATTAAGTCCAATTTAAAGCAAGGATTTTGCTTTTTTATTGACGAAAATGTTGGAAGAGTAAAACAGTAAAATTTGCATACAGTGTATGTGGTACACTGATAGCCCATGGTCTGCAGATGTGCCCTATTATTTTTGGTGATGATGTCACGCATATTAATGAGTGGGCTGGATTTAATGTACAAATCTTGAAATGGTCACAACCATTAGTCCATTTCGTTTCATATTTGGTATAGTAATGTTGTTAGCTAATGTGTACATGTTTATGGTATAAAAAATTTGAATTTCATTAATATGCGTAATGGGCGGGACTTGGAATGAATTTGCTGAAAAGGGCTTGTAAACATGATATCTCAAGAAGAATAAACTGGATTCATGTCATAGAGCCTATGTGGTACACAGACAGCCCATGGTCTGTGGACGTGCCCTATTGTTTTTGGTGGTGATATCATGCATATTAATGAGAAGGCAGGCTTAATATCAAAACCTGGAAATGCTTATCTTTTAAGAACTGCGTGTCTGTGTGTACATATTCATGCATGGTATAAAAACATTGAATTTCATCAATATGCATAGTGGGCTGGGCCTAATATGATTATGTTGAAAGAGCTTGTAAACATGATATTTGAAGACCGATAAACTGGATTTATGTCATATGTGGAACACAGATAGCCCATGGGTCATACATGTGTCTTATTGGTTTTGGTGGTAATGTCATGCATATTAATGAGTAGGTGAGCTTAATGTAAAAATCTTCAAATGCTCATATTTTAACAACAACTACCTGTCTGTTTTGATTCATACTTGGTGTATTTATGTTGTTGCCTAGTAAATACATGTTCATGGTATAAAATTGTTGAATAACATTAATATACAGTACATGTACATAATTGGGCAGGACTGAATATGGTTTTGCTGAATTAAATTTATAATTAACACAGTAAGACAAGGACAATATATGTGGTACACAGATAAGCCACTGTCTGTTTGTGTGCCCTATTAAGGAAGAGAGGAGGGGGGGGGGGTAATTAAAATAAAATCAAAACATCTTAAAAAAAGTGATAAATTTATAGCATCCACATGTTTGTTTGCATCATACTTGCATATTATTTGTCAGTTATTGTGTATCAGGTTCTATCATTTGTGCTTTAATGTAAAAATTATGCTCCAAAAAGCTTGTAAACACATTGGACACATGTCATATGTGGTACACTGATCAGTTATAGTCCATATATGTGATCTATTGGTTTGGTAGTGAAGTCATGTAGGTGAGGTTTAAACAGTAATTAATGTGTATTGGAATTCTTTAGATGTGTGTTTATGTACCCAGCGATCCTAAAACTCCTTTAAATCAGCTTTTAAAAGATATCTGTTAAATAATTATTGACCTTTTTATATCATCCCTATGTAGTGGTGTAGGTGGGATTAAGTAATTAAGGGTTGATTTTTTATTTATTTTTCTTCTATTGGGTGGCCTGGAATTTAATTCACTGCCTCCTCCAGGTCTCCTCCGCATATTTGTTATCATGTAATAATTGTACATAATATTAATCATGCATATCCATTTAATGATATATGCTGCTCTGTATATAATCATCTACCTCTTTGTATTATGCTTTTTATTTCATGTACATTATAATATTTGTCATATGTTATGTTGTGGAAATAAATGAATAAATAAATAATAAAAATAAAAATAAATCATACTTATACTATTGTCAACAGGTTCTATTTTATTGATGTGCATGGTGGTGGGCATGGTTTATGAATATATGTTATTTCATGATATGCAATGCATAAAACTTAAAAATCAACGTACAATGAAAGAATGCATCAGAACCACTAAACATTTTCGTTTTCTGGTTAGAAGTAATGTAATTTTGTATGTTTTAATTCTAGAAGATTGCAGCAATATGAGATTGTCCTGGAATTTTCTGGAGCAGTGCCACCAATTATTCTTGCGCAATAATAGACGCTACTGGAAATTCAGTCCAAATTCTTACGAAAGGTCGCATGTACCAATGTCATGTACCTTGGCTTACTGTAGTCCTTAGAACAATGTTATGTACCTTGGCTTACTATAGTCCTTGGTAGAAGCCACTTCATAAGGCAGTATTGCATAATTATGGGACTCCTACCAGGGTTTGACAAATCACTTGTACAGCTGCTCATGACAGCCATCAGCTTTGTCAGGACAACCTCACTTTTTGCATGCTCTTCACTGTGGACAATTTTTTTTTGAACGGAATATATAAAGCATATGTATATACACAGCTACCTTATTTTTCTCCAGGATAATCATGGATTCAGATAACTATGCCTGGCAGGACAGTTGATATCCGTTTGATTTGTCAATCCCTGACTCGTGTTTCCATTCAAATCATTATCTTAATAAGATACATATAGCGGTGGAACATATACATCATATAAATGTTATAGCTGAGTAAAAAAGAAGTAGAACGGTGCTAAAGTATACCTGTTGTTTATTTGTACACGTTAAACAAGTATTTTCCTTCTCCATTTTAGAAGATAAAATTTCGGAAATTATTTGTTTACCTCAAATCATTACAATGGAGATTATGTTACTGGGATATTGTAGCAACATATACATGCTTAATGGTAAAAAGAGTTATTAATTAAGTTAAGGGAAGGCTCACAATTCCAACTGCCCAGATATGGCCAGTGATGTTATGCTTCAGTGCATACACTATGCACTTTTGTATTGTGTATGCGCTGAAGCATGACATCACTGGCCATGTCTAGGCAGTTGGAATTGTGAGCCTTTTATAATTGCCGACAACATCTTGTTTAATCACCACTATGGAACCAGTAAAACATTAATTTGTTTTTAGAAAAAAGCTTACTTCATCAATTTCAACACTTTTTATTTTGTATTACATACATGTACAACCCTAAACTGTTGCAACATACTAGGGTGTTGTTTTTACATGTAATAAAATTGGTTGGAAGTCCTATCATACTGTATATATTGGTACAGTACAAGCTCATAATTTTTTTAAATGATAAAATAAACTTTTCTTTGAAAATTAAATACAGTATTTATACACTTTTTTTGACTGAAACTGAAAGGAATTATTACATGGAACTGTATTGAGAAGTTAAATTGATCAAACAGTACCTCTTTCACCTGCTCATTGTTTTGAATTATGACTGAAGCATAAGTACAATTAACCAGAAAACCAAAATGTTTAGTGGTTCCGATGCATTCTTTCATTGTACATTAATTTTCAAGTTTGATACTACATGTGCATGTAACTGGCATTGTATATCATGCGATGACGACGACGAGTGAACACACAATTACAATGACGGGGTCGTCGCCTGCGTATTCGGTTATGATAGTAACAATGCTATCACGAAACGCTTAATACGACCCGGACAAGAACACAGGTACGACGTACGGACAGTCATAACATTGACAACCAAGTCAATGGCCACGGCCTTTAATAACCAGTTGCGGTGCACTGGCGTGTCTACCCAACCTAGGCTTGAACCCAGGGCCTTGTGGTCTGTAGACATGTATGATAACCGCTACACCACAGTAGGTAGACGTATATCATGAAATATGCTAAATAACATATATGAATAAGCCATGCCCACCATGCATATCAATAGAATAGAACCTATTGACAACACTTGTATGATGCAAAACATGCATACGGTTGCACATTCATCACTGTATTAAGAATTTTACATAAAGCACCACCTACATATCTGAGTACCACATATGACATTTGTGCGAGTATTTTCACATTAAAATACACATATTAGTGATATAACCTGTTGACAGAATTCATAAGCATGTTCACAATTACTGACAAATAACATGCAAGTATGACGTAAATAGACATATGGTTGCTATAAATGTATCACTTTTTTGAGATTTTGTTATTTTATATGCAGCCCCCTCCCCCAACATAGCAATGTGCACCATGTCATGTATATCAAAGTTATTCAACAATTTTATATCATAAATATGTATACACAAGATAAAAACATAAATATACTATTAGGTATGAATCAAAACAGATATGTACCGGTAGTTGTTAAAATATGAACATTTGAAGATTTTAACAATAAACTGTGCCTACTCATTAGTATGCATGACATCACCTACCAAATGCAAAATGCCACCAAATCAGACCTGCCAACCTTTAGGATCACCAAACTGTATTCTGGAACTACAAAAGTTGTATTTTTGATCAAAAAACTGTACTCTTCAAACAAAATGTACAAAACAAAGGTTAACTAAGGCTGAAAAAAAAAACCTACTGTACTTTCAGTTTCTCTTATTATACGAATCTGAATCTGTTAAGTCGGCAAAATCAATCCTTCAAAAGGACATGAACACCAACCGAGCGTTAAAAAGTATGAGTAAAAAAAAAAAAAAAAAAATGAAAATAATGAAATCGTATTCTGGTGCAAAAAAACGTACAATCGTATTCTCAACATTTTTCCGTATTCAATACGGCAAAATCGTACTAGTTGGCAGGTCTGCCAAATGGGATATCAATGTGCCACATATGATACTAATCCAGTGTATCATTCGTGGGATATCGTGTTAACAAGCTTGCTGTTACAGACACATACACACATACATATGCACATACACACTCATATGCTTTACTTACTAGAATGTCGCTTAATATGTCGTATCTTTCATTAATGTATACTGTATGATTACAAAATTCCACGTCTGGACTAAAAAAAACGAAGGAAGTTTTGGTCTCCTAAATCTGCGTTAGGGTTGAAAGAAATCAGTGTTTGACCTAAACATGCACGTTTGGGTTTGAAATTTCATGGTTATGTCTTAAAAATCTGTGTTAGGGTTAAAGAAAATCAGTGTTAGGCTCAAAAATACACGTTAGGGTTTGAAATTTACAGTTTAGGTTTAAAGATCTGCCTTAGGGTTAACAGAAATTAGTGTTTGGCCTAAAAATGTATGTTAGGGTTTGAAATTTCATGGTTCTGTCTTACAAATCTGCGTTAGGGTCAAAAAAATTAAGTGTTAGCCTGTTAGGCTAAAAAATGCATGTTAGGGTTTGAAATTTCATGGTTTGTCTTAAAATCAGTGTTAGGCCTAAAAATGCAGGGTAGGGTTTGAAGTTTCACAGTTATGTCTTAAATGTTTTGCGTTAGGCTTGAAAAATCAGTGTTAGGTTTAATATTCCGTGTTAGGGTTGAAAGAAATCAGTGTTTGACTTAAAAATACACGCTAGGGTTTGAAATTTCACGGTTATATCCTAAAAATCTGTGTTAGGATTAAACAAAATTAGTGTTAGGCTTAAAAATGCACGTTAGAGTTTTGAAATTCTCGGTTTAGGTCTTAAAAATCTGCGTTAAGGATGTTAGGATTTGAAATTTCATGGTTTTGTCTTTAAATCAGTGTAAGGTCTAAAAATGCACGGGAGGGTTTGAAATTTCACAGTTATGTCTTAAAAGTTTTGTGTTAGGGTTGAAAAATCAGTGTTAGGCTTAATATTCCGTGTTAGGGTTAAAAGTTTCATGGATTGGTTTTCAAAATTTACATTAGTATCAAAAATATTAATGTTAGGCTTAAAAATGCGAGTCAAGGTTGGGAAATTTAGTGTTAGGCTTACAAATCCACATTAGGCTTTAAAAATTTAACCTTCAGATTAACAATTTGGGCCACATTTTAGTCAAGTCACATTGTTTCTTAAATCATTTTACGTTAAGACAGATGCAGGGGAGTGGTGTGAAAGGAGAGGGGGGAGGGGGCTGTGTTAGCTCTTAACCTGTTGTATCCTTAAATATTTATGTTTATAACATGAATCTTTCAAAAATTTCAAAAATTGTGCAAATATCATGCAATCTGTACTTAGTACAGAACAAGCAAAATATTAATTTTAAAGGGAAAACAAATTTTTTTTTTTCTCCATCCAACAATTTTCACAGTATGATATGATGACATTTTTTGAGATTTTCATTTATATAAATTCTTGAAATAATGTTGTGAAACATGCCAAACTTTAAAAAAAAAAATTCAAAATCTTTAAAAGATACATAATTATCACAAGATGACGGCAACACATAAAGACCTGGCCCAAAAATGTTTCTTTTTTTCTTCTTAAGATTCTTAAATTTTTGAACAATTTAAAGATGCCTAATTGTCAGTGATGGTTTTACATATAAATTACCCACCAGGAAAAAAACAAAAAGATTTTCTATAGTTTAAAGAGACAATCTTGTCTCAGTTATATTTGTAAAATTGTGATATTCATACCTTTATGTTATATACGGATGTGGATCGTTTATAATTAGGTACATACTGTTCGCATTTTGTGTTTGTTTGTGTACAGTGTGCATGGTCACGTCCAAGGCGGCGGGTATTGATTGGTTGTCCTTTTTGGTGAGATCAATTAGAAATGCTGACTTTTATTGTATATTACTGCCCATGTGAACACGATATCTTGCCTTTAAGATTTACTCAATTCAAAAATATGCACAAATTCAACAACCTATGTCTTGAAGAACCAATTTCATAACTGTGAACAATATCTGTGCCGGAATGACAAATCAATTAATTCACTTTTTGAAATTTTTTTCTGGTATCTATTGAGACTGATTTGTAGTCAAATATCCTTTTAAAACTGAGATGTTTACACTGTATATCAATTTCACTTAACTAAAAATAATTAAGAATGTTCCAAAAACTTAAAAGATGCCCAATTTTCACATGAAGACATGTTGACCAACCGAAAAAGTTTTATTATTTTCATGATTTATAAAATTCAAAAATATTAAAAGATGCACAATTGTCACGTGACACAACACATAAAGATCCACAAAAAAAAAAAATATTAATCAATCTATTATTTCTTCATATATTCAGCATTTAATTTGAGGTGCCTGCTCTGCTGCCTTAAGCTGGCAAAAACCTATCGCGGGATAAATAGGCCTATGAATAGTGTGGGATCTACATGTTTCTTCACAGGACACTCCCCTGCCAATTCATACAATTGGAGTGCATGGCTACATTTCACCGTTGTCTCTCATATGTTACGACCATGCAACTATTTTCGACAGAAAATTCAACTAACCATTCCCGCAGCCTCTGATTCCTGGACATAGTGCTATCTCTACAGTTTTAAAACCTTTTCTGCCCATACTTGACATTTCCCGCCCCACCCTCTAGTATAATAATTCTTAATAGGCAGCCCTTGGGCCAAATCTGGCCTGCCAGACAATCCAATCTAGCCCGCGAACAATAGTCGTAGCAGGAAAAAAAATCTGAATGAGATTGGTAAAAATCCCAAAATACTTATTCATTTTAGGCTTTTCCTAGGCAGATCTGCGCATTATAACATCGCGGATTATCAAGCAAAATGTTATCTTTAGTTCCATTATAAAATGGGCAGATTCGCAGCTTGTCAAAGGAAGACTGATAAGAGAACCAGCGACATCTGGCATACATCCTTCTTATCACACACGCTCTCAGCTTGTTTGTTAGGGATTGTTTTGACGGGTTTTGTTTGTCTGTGATGCTGGTTTTGTCATGCGATTGGCCCACAGCCTGAGGCTGTTTGAAATGATTGCCCTTGCAAAAAATAATTAATTAAGAACCCTTGCTCTAGTATTAGAAAAAAGATATGGTCACCCCCATCTATCTTCCATATTCTCAGTGCCTACAACTTCCAGCAACACACCAATTGCCTGCAATCATGCTCCACGCTGCCAGGCATGGTCCTCATCCCATTACGTCGCCCGCCCCTCCAATGGAAGGGCAATAGCAGTTTCAATCACATATCACCTGTACTGAGGCGCATGCACAACATTTGGTCTGGCGTAAACAAACCTTTATTTCTAAAACTTCGCTCTGTGTATTAATATTCACTCAAACAGCACTGTAGTACTATTACACAGACTTACTACAAACAAGCCAGCATGCCCGCACAACAAGTGAAGCTCAAAATATTACTGGAATATCCACTTTAAAGCCGCGAAAATGGTTCACAACTATCTAAACGAAGGTATGTGATCTTAATCAAACTTTTCTTCATCTTAAAAACCCTCTGATTATTACCCCCTACTACCCCTTATAATCCCCCTTAAAATCCCCCTTATAATCCTCCCTTATAATCCTGTAAAGGTATCATAACATATGGGTTAGTTTTCCAACCAAATTTTTTAAGTCCATCTAATACAATCAAGATAGCATGGAACTAATTATGTCCCCAATGAAACTTAGAGTAAAAGCGACCAGTTTGGGATACTTTTCCTACCAGAACACTGAAGATTGGGGTATTTGGTGATGTATATTGTGTGACACACACTTTCAAACCCTCCCATCCATACATACATACATACATACACACACACACACCCTCACACACACATACATACATACATACATACATACATACATACATACATACATACACACATACATACATACTCATACATACATATACACATTGTGTCATACCTACACATACATAGTTAATACACTCATGAATTATCATTACATCAATCATAGTCATACACATCTCGACTTCTTCTTCATGATTAAACATTCAGATGTCCCTTTTGCCTCAACCTGTCTGCTGAGATCATATCATTTAACTGTTAAAGTGGATCTGGCACACAGCTGCCAAAGGCTATCAATGAGCATCAAATACATACAAATGTACAAACATTTTGAGAGAAATCATCATACATACAGAACATGAACTGGATACATACATACTTGGAATATACTGGACTTTACCTAAATACCAATCACCACCCAAAGAGGTCAAGAAGACATACATTTAGTTAATTTAAGAACGACATACATTTTAGGAAGAAAGCAGACTACAATTAATTTACAATTGATTTTGATTTAATCTTTCGGTATTCTTTTCTTACTTTTCTATTATTGGTATGTAACAACATAATCAAACTAGAATCTTAGCACTCGTTAGAGCATTTCCCATCCTCAGTATACAGTAATCTACATCAGAAATCCTGAGGCCCACCAACATGTTTTATCCAAAAAAAGCTTTAATTTTGATTTCTTCTTGATTTGAATTAAATACTCAGATGTTTCTTTTCTTCCACGGTCATATTACTGTTTTCAGTTTTATTCTGGCTATTTTCATTGTTCGAGTTCAGACAAGATTGACATTCCATCATTTTCCTTTCATGCAAGAAGCCAATTGTTTGATTCTATCAATGAGCTCAAATCTTGATTTGAACAGATTGTTTGGAAAACATTTAGAGTTTCACAGGGAAATCATCAAGCATCAAGATTCTTACCCCTGCATTTGTCTTTAAAATAATATCCCAAATTTTGACCACTTCTTTATTAATTAAAAAAAAAACATATGCCAAATTTCATCAACATCCAATTATCAGTTCTGAGATATTTTGATGACAAACAGACAAACAACCCTGACAAATGCAGACAAACACATAACCTCTGTCCAACTTCGTTGGCAGCAGTAATGACAGTATGCTTTATGGGTTGGGCAGGCTTAGTATTTCATAGTAGCAATATCAAACTCAAAGGTTTATTTTTTTGTTTTCTGAACGAAATGGTGTTTCATGTAGACTTTTGCATGCTTTTGGTATTGAGGTATATAGAGGTATATAAAGGTATATAGAGGTATATAGGTATATATATATATATAGATATATATATATTGATATATATATATGTGTATATATATATATATATATATATATATATATATATATATATTGAGTTTATATTATATATATATATATATATTGATATATATATGTGTATATATATATATATATATATATATATATTATATATATATTATATATAATAAGGTGTTTTTCATAAAAACAATATATCAAGATAAATTTATTTTCTAATAACTATCACATCATATGCATGAATCCATGTTTCCTTAAAATCAATGGTATCTTAATCATGTTGAACATCCTATAGTCTAAATCGGCAACTCCCTGCACTTTGCAACAAGGAAGTATTGTCTGCAACTAGATCTCTGTATTTACCCAGAGAGTTGACACTGCTAACAAAAACAGTGCAATTTTTGAAGGGCCAAATACAAAATAGAAACCACACAGTACATGATACAGTAACACACAGTAAAGACTAGCAAAACTAACTTTTAATATAGAGCATATCGATACCATATACAGAACTTACTTATTACGGATTATGGATTAACCTATGTTTTTGGTTTAATAAACATTAAGTATTTTTGGCCCTAAGACCCCTCCAACCCGACACCTTCGATTTTCTTAAAATTAGGAGTAATCCACACCATTCAACACGAGAGACATTTCACAATTCATTTAGTAGCAACCAGCTTTTGTTACACCATACACAAGACAAGGGTAATCTATACCTTCTTAACTTACAGCATATTCATAGTCTATTCACAGTTCACTTGTTAGCAACCAGCTACTGTTACACTGTACACAATAGATCATTCATTTTAGGCTCAAGCCACATAACTGCTGTTCAGTGATGTGAATCAGATTAGTCCTTGGCTGAGCCTAAATATAAATATACATTATATACTTAGGAGAACTTTGTGCAAAACCCATGAATCATTGATGGACCATTCTTCATAAGGAAGGTTATTTTCCTTTTGAAAATGGCCAATATTCTCACTAAAACTAGGTACAGGTAAGAATGGCAATTTAACAAACCTTTTCTTACCTCCCTGCCATGTCTACAAAAGCTCATAGAACATTTTGAGATCTATGATAAATCTTGCTTTAGTTATTTTTTGAGAGTTGTAGCATTTTCCCTATAATCAAATTCCCAGTTGTAAAGAAATGTCCATTTACCGTGTATAATGACGATTACGCATTATGGAAGATTTATAGAGAAAATTAGTTCCTGAAATCTACTACTTAGTTTTCTTCACAAAGATACACCACCCTAGCCCCCTCACTACCGCCACCCTGTCACTCGTTCACAAACCCTTTACATTTGGTTTGCAAAAAAATAGAATTGATATATCTTCAATTCAAATGGGACTTGATTCCTCAAAAAAGATGATGATGGCCTTTTGCGTCCATATCAGACTGAATTATGATGAACTTGAGACTTAACAATCTTCATTTTTGGACCAAAATGAGCAAGTTTAGGCCAAAATATTTTGTGCAACTTTTCAACCCCAAACCTCCAATTTTCTACCAAAAATCTACGGGTTAACTGAAAAATTTGTAGCTTGTTGTTAAGCTTCTCACCACAATTCAATGACTATGGGGCTGACAGAAATATGGTTGACTTTTTGGGGGATTTTTTTTGGGGGGTCACACTTTCCCAACCTGTGCTATATGCCTCATTTTGTAACACTTTTCTGCATAGGCGTACGGAACAGTTTCATTTGGGGGGGCAGAATTTGTTTTGCTTGAAGCCTCTAATCTTGCCCTAATTTAACACAGTTCATGAATATACTCATAAAATCCACATTTCATCTTGCCACAATGCCAAATCATCTGCTTTTAAACAACAAACATCTGAACAAAGCTTTTAAAGATCATATTTAAATCTAAACAAAATGGTAAATCAAAGTGGTAAATCAGTTTTGCCCCAATTTACCTAATTAACTACTTAAAATCAGAAAATATTTGAGTTTATGACCAAAATATTTTCACACTGCCACACAATTTGACACATAAATGTGTGGCACATGATAAATTCCCAGATTCCATCTTTTAACTTTCTGACTTTTCGCTAAATATATTCAGTTAAGAATTTGGTGACTTATTTGTTAAATTTATTTTCTTTCATTCAGAAAAAATTTAAGTCAGTTTTTTTTAACAGTTTTGCCTGAAATTTGATACCCATTTTTCCTGCTCTTAGGTGCCCAAATTTGTTAAGGGGGCAGTCTTTCCCCCTTCCTCCGCCCTGTACGCCTATGTTTTTCTGCACTCAACCATATTGAAGTTTGCCTCTCTGACTGTCTAATCTGGACACACCACTGTATACTGTATATTTCAAATGGCCCTCAGTATTTTTTACATGCTCATCTGGTAATTGGAAATACACCTCTTCCTACAATCTTGGGCAAAACTCATTGGAACACTACCTGACTACACAAAAATGTGAACTGCTTTTTTTTAACATACTTTTCAATTCTCTATTATTCAGCATCCATTCATCATAAGTAATGGCATTTTTATTTGTGGTTCTTTAAATTATATTGGCTAAATCACAGAAAATCCAACATTGGGGAAGATGCGGGGCGGGAATGAGAAGTTTAAAATCAAAGAAGGAAATAATCAAGAATCCCCTCTAAATATTTATATCTTTGCAATGCTGAACTGTCCAAAATGTTTTATCAATGATTGTAGCTCAAGCTAGGGGTTGGCGACTGTTCTGCACCTAATCCAAATGCAAGCAATTTCACCTAATCCAAATGCAAGCAAATTCCGTAATCCAAATGCAAGCAATTTCACCTAATCCAAATGCAAGCAATTCCAAATCCAAATGCAAGCAATTTCACCTAATCCAAATGCAAGCAAATTCAAATGCAAGCAAATAATCCAAATGCCTTTAATCCAAATGCAAGCAAATAATCCAAATAGTAACCTAATCCAAATGCAAGCAAATTCACGTAAACCAAATGCAAGCAATTTCACCTAATCCAAATGCAAGCAAATTCAAATACTAACCAATTCAGGAAAAAATCCACAAAGTTCTCATTTTATTTTTTTATTCATCTCTGACACACGGACGGAAATTTAATGTATATAATTAAAATTAATTTGTACACCAGATCAAAGACTTGCATGATTAACGAGTGCCATTACCCAATAGTGTTAGTGCATGCATGATAATAACATGCATGTCTTATCAACCCCCTGCATGTATACAGTAAGACGTGTTATACAGAAACTGTAAGTAAGAAATTAGGAATTCTGTGATAAATCAAAACGGATATATTACACAGGGTGTAATTTTCACAATATTATTTGAACAATAATGCTAAAGCGAGCAAGGGGTTGAAATTGTCAGTGAAGCAAAAATGGAAATGCTGAAGTATGAATATTAAGGGTTTTTCAAGGGTGTAATTTCTTTAACAGTAGTATTTACAGGTCTCAGAATGCATGGAGAAAATCAGCTTTATTTAGTTAATTAGCTACTAATTAGCTAAGCATGCAAACTCTATGAAACAATGAAAATTATTCAGGAAAAGTGTTTTGACTGAATAATCTTTTCTTATTCTTGCTCATGCACTTTTTTGTCTGATTTTTATACGAATGCGCAGTAGTACAATTTTTTTTGTAATTTACAACAAAATTATGACATTTTTTTCTGCTTTGCACCCGTCTTGACCCTTTTTACGACCTTTATGTTCCTAATTCTTTATCTAATCTTTCCCAAATTTCATTGAGGGTTTAATTTTCCTCTTCATTCCCCCTCCCCTTTCCTGTATGCTTACAGCAGAAAAAGCATAGGTATTCTACTGTACATCCATGTTGACTTTAATTATCAGCCCGAAAAAGAGGTCCTATTTTGAGGAACCTGTAAAATACCTGAGCTAATACACATCCAGTAGCCGTTTTGTTCATATTTTGCAATAAACATTACAGAAAGACTAACTGAGAGACCATTTTGTCATATAGATTGTAAGATTTTGCGACGTGTAATTTTATTCCTTAGAATCTTCAACTCACTAACAAAATTATACTGTTACAAATATTTGAATTTTTAAAATGACTTGTTTTGCACCTAAAAGCCTGGCTTTCTTCTTGATTTTTCCACATAATTTAAAAACAGTGTGGTAAACATTTAAAAGGGAGTGGATAATATTTAGCCATGAAAGCAATGCAGGTTTTTCACTGAGTTCTATCTTTCGCCGGGCAAAGAACTTTTCACAGAGGTATTTCAAATTTGAAAATTATAGCAGTACATAAGGCTTTAATGTTAGTACAGCAAAGCATCATGGGAAATATCACAAAATGGCGATGTTCATGTCACAAAAAGTCCCTAATTTAAGGAACCTTTTGGTTCCTTATTTTAGGACCTCTCCCGGACTAATGATATATACTTTGTCAGGTAGCTTTTCAATACTGTTTCATGAAAGATGAAAGTACTTGATTATTCTAGGCACTCAAGAATAACATGCCCTCACCTTTCCGTCAAGCACTCGGTTAATCTCCCCAAGCCAACAGTGACTCATAACATCAAGTATCATAACAGCAGGAATCCACCTTGATTCCAACTCAAATTGACCAAAACCATCAAATTCTGACACATTAAGAGCATCACCTTTTATGAGTTCCAGCTGGTTAATCCTTAAAAATGTTTTCAAAATGGGCAATTATCATGTGCATTTAACACATTAGTGGGAAAAATAAAAATAAAATAATTTAAAATATAAATTATAAATAAAAGAAGTCCATAAATTTTGCTAAATGATCCATAAAATTTGCTAAAAGATCCATAAATTTTGCTAAACAGGTCCAAATTTGAGGCAATAGCCTTTTTTTTTTTTTGCTTTTTAGTAAAATTTATCCTTGGAATATCTTAAAGACTGCAATTTTGGAAATAATTTTAATGCCATCAGCACTTTTTTTCTTTCTGCAACCCCCCAATTTAAAAGGCTAGCCACACCCCAGTAGGTTTTGAATCTATTCTGGTCATACCTCCCAATCAAATCTACATTAGGTATACAAAATATTATCATCATTTGCAATGATTCAAAATAAGAAAAACATCAACATTTTTAAGCTGTCTCTATGTTCAAACACCAGACTGTTCTATTCTGCATTTTATGATTTGTTTTGATAATAAATCAAAAGGGAAACTTCTGTAGTTGTCCCTATCATTAAATAACTACTGCTCTCCATAAATTAATTAATTCACGTTATATCTTCTTGAATCCCATCCATTAAAAGTCATATCCTGAAATTGAAAACTGTGATTCTAAAAGAAGTGAAACTTCCCAACTAATTCAATAAGTTTGAAAAGTAATACTAAAAACAGAGGAAATAAAATGCTTAGTGCTACTAACAATTGAAGAAACTGCTGTCTTTGTTTTAATGTCATCATCAATTTACATGCAAAGAATGCTACGGTATAGCTGACTAGAATGGGGAATCTTATTCACATATTGTATCTTTATAGAATGAAAATATAAAATACTTAATTTTGCTTTTTGCCGACAGAATAATGCTACAGGTTAAAGGACTGGTGACATGTAGAAGCAAGTTTGCTTTAAACTGATGTTTGACACTTACTAAATGCCTAATAACCCCTATTTCTCTAAAATAATTATTTTGAAGATCAGAATAACCACTTTCTGTGGAATCTGCAAATTTATTTTAAAATGTGACATTGCTAGTTGTACAACCCCCGCAGAACTGCCTACATAAACGTGTACAAAATAATTAAACCTAAAATGTCGTCAGCAAAAAGTTAAGATATTTCATCCTCTGATACCTCAGACACAGAAGATTCCTTTTGAGAACTTGGCGGAGACATTATAGACCCCATAGTATACCTGAAGATACAATCATTATAGACCCCCATAGTATACCTGAACATGCAATCATTATAGACCCCCATAGTATACCTGAACATGCAATCATTATAGACCCCCATAGTATACCTGAACATGCAATCATTATAGACCCCCATAGTATACCTAAACATGCAATCATTATAGACCCCTATAGTATACCTGAACATGCAATCATTATAGACCCCATAGTATACCTGAAGATGCAATCATTATAGACCCCATAGTATACCTGAAGATGCAATCATTATAGACCCCTATAGTATACCTGAACATGCAATCATTATAGACCCCCATAGTATACCTAAACATGCAATCATTATAGACCCTATAGTATACCTGAACATGCAATCATTATAGACCCCATAGTATACCTGAAGATGCAATCATTATAGACCCCCATAGTATACCTGAACATGCAATCATTATAGACCCCATAGTATACCTGAAGATGCAATCATTATAGACCCCCATAGTATACCTGAACATGCAATCATTATAGACCCCCATAGTATACCTAAACATGCAATCATTATAGACCCCTATAGTATACCTGAAGATGTAATCCAACCATAAATGTTTCAGATATTACTGGCGGAAGTTAGTCACTCTGCGCCAGCTGAACACGAAGTTCAACAAACCCTTCGCAAACACCTTCACAACACAATACAGATTTAAGGTAACTTATGAATACATTATGGAAATAATTAGGGCCTCTTAGTCTCATCCGGTACATGCACTGATTCATACAATTCTCTCCTTTTTGTCTAAGCTACACCATCACCCAGGGGTGCTGTTCCATACTTCAGTGGTAGGTATGTGCTGCCCAGGAATTCAAAATCACACCTGCAGTTTGAGAGTTTTTTGGTAATTGCAGAATAAGAGCAACAATTTTGTATACCTGTACCACGACAATGTGTGATTTTTTTATACCAGCAGTTTAAATTTAAACAATTTTTGACACCTGCAGTAGGAAAATATGCCATTTTTCAGATCTGCATTATAACAGAGTTTGGATTTTTTGATATTTGTTCTAAGAAAATTCTGCAAAAAGGGCACCTGCTCTGGTCACACATGTACACATACACATATGGAATCAAGCCCCTCGGGCACCATCATGTGATTTATTTTCTAGAAATCACCAAAAGAAAGCCTAAAAGTTTAGGCCTAGCTGGACTCAAGCTAGTAGTAGCCAATAAATACACACAATACACATACAGATCTCATGTGTATAGGCTAGGCCTATGTACGGCCAGCCAGAGTTCAGTGATATCACTGTCCAACTTGACACGTCACAAAATTTTAGTAATAGAAATTAGAATAGAAAATTAAGTCATTTATATGAGCGGCAAAAAAAGGTTTTTTTAAGATTGTAAAAGACTCAAGACATTTCTTTAACTACTTATGTATTAGAAAGTTGTTCCAAATTTAAAAATACATCAGTTGATACCAAAATTGCTACATATTACCAGTCCTTTAAAAGGATTAGTGCAGGAGTCAAGCAGGTTCATCTTATGTGAAAGATGACACTGATAGAGAAATAATGGTTGAGAATTGCTCAATTTGTTTCATTCGTGTAGACCCTTCAAAGCCTTACATAATACATATTAATAAGTTAGCCTTGTCAGGCTACCAAAACATCCTGGTAGCCCATAAGGCACCTGGTCTCCAAACTATATTTTGAGCTCTGGCAGTGCAATATTGCACAAAGGTTTGGTACTATTATAATGACTTTTTCTGTATTTTTAAGTGGAAGTTTTAAAAGCTTATATCTCCCTTTCTCCTGGATCCCCACTGCTCCCATGCAATGTTATCCCAGACTTAGAACATTATCTCAAGTTGATAAAGACTGATCTTGGGTAGTTTTTACAAGTTAGATGAGGAGTTATGTGTCCAAATCTTTTTGAGGAGTTATGTGTCCAAAACATTTTGTTTCAGAGAAGTTTGTTTCAGATACAGTAGGCCTCAAGCTCATTACCAGGGGCGTAGCAGATGGGGGATGTGGGGAAGGGAGGGGGTGTCACACCTCCAGCTAGGATTTTTGTCGGGAAAATTGTGACTTAGTCAGAAATTTTCACTTATAAAAGCCATGCAAAAAAAATAGTTATGTTGGAAAAATTTGAACTTTGTCAGGAAATTTAATTATTTATAACCTAAAAAAGGAAACTTTACCAACTCATTTTCATCGCTAATCAATGCACATTTATTTTTCTTTGTTCTCAATTTACAGAAAGAAAAATATATTCACATGATTAAACACACACACATCAACTAACTCCTTGTCTGTACAAGATTACAGATCTTGGTTTTATCTTGTTGAATTAATTCATACTTGAAGCTATTGTTTCAACCAGTGAGGCAACTGATAAGCGTACATCCTTGTCCCTTATAACACCTTTGTCCCTTATAACACCCTTGTCCCTTATAACACCCTTGTCCCTTATAACATGCTTGTCCCATATAACAGCTTGTCCCTTATAACACCCTTGTCCCTAATAACACCCTTGTCCCTTATAACACCCTTGTCCCTTATAACACCCTTGTCCCTTATAACACCCTTGTCCCATATAACTATGGCAACTTGTAGCTGCTGCAAGTTGGTAGAGGATCACAGAGTCCCACATTTCATCAACTAAGTAAATTTTGTTTATTCAAATGGTGTAATCATAAGAAATCCCTGGTAATAATAATTCAAGAATAAAGTTATAAAGGCATAAGTTGGCTCGTCCTACCAGGTAACATTAATGGACCTCGCTATATATGGTCAGATGAGCAGTTGTCTTTTTATACTGTATATGAAGAATTATTTTCAAGTTGTCAGTTTTGTAAAAGTCTATTCAAGATACAGTTCTCTTGCATAACATTGAAAATAAGCTGTAGAATATCTGATTATGGGTTGATGGGACCCTATGGCAAAGCTAGAGATGGGGGTCTCTTATATCTTAAGTGTGGGGTCCTTTTATTAATTTGATATTAAATTTGGAATTGAAAATTTGGGCATTCTATTTCTCTCCTCCATTGTCAAAAACTCATATTTTAAAGATTCTTGATTTTTGTAAATAGTACCTACACATTTGTGGGGACTTTTTTGCTTGGGACTTTCATCAATTAAACATTGAATTTGTACTTTTCAAGGACCACAGGCTTACAAGGACCACAGGCTTACAAGGACCACAGGCTTACAAGGACCACAGGCTTACAAGGACCACAGGCTTACAAGGACCACAGGCTTACAAGGACCACAGGCTTACAAGGACCACAGGCTTACAAGGACCACAGGCTTACAAGGATCACAGGCTTACAAGGACCACAGGCTTACAAGGACCACAGGCTTACAAGGACCACAGGCTTACAAGAACCACAGGCTTACAAGGACCACAGGCTTAAAAGGACCACAGGCTTACAAGGACCACAGGCTTACAAGGACCACAGGCTTACAAGGACCACAGGCTTACAAGGACCACAGGCTTACAAGGACCACAGGCTTACAAGGACCACAGGCTTACAAGGACCACAGGCTTACAATTTCCTTGGCATAATTTCTGAAAATTATACTCCAAATTATACTCTAATTTTTGCGACACCTATGGGGCAGTTGCTACCTGCAGTGCTCCATAGTAATCAGGCTCTGACAGGGGCACACCAGCCTAGTTACAATTCTAGATCTCATTGGTGTTGTTGTCTATTTTAATTTTATGGAATACATCAGTAGTGTCCAGGTTTTTATGCAAAATAGTTTGTGCCACTTACTAACAAGTTGAATAATGCCTGTTGAATGTTGAGTCACATTTAGACATGAATATTTAATTATCAGACATAAAGGCAAGTTACTTAACTCGGAATGGTGATCTATTTATTATGAATGTCGGGAATGAGGTGTTGCTATTATCTAATTAAAATTTTCATACACCAATGGCTTCCATCTTTAATTGTGAACAAGCTGACTGGTACAAGATAAAGTCAACAAGAGTGTTTGTGGAGATAATCCATGGTAATACAAAGCAAAATATTTGTGGGTCAAAAGTGATAAAAAACAATAAAAAAATGTATTTTGCATTTTTTCTTCTTCTGTAGTTCATAACAAATGGTACCTAAATGAAGGCCGGTGTTTCAGTTTTAAAACAAAAAGTCCCCATGAAAAATGGAAACGAATAGGGGCCTAAATAGTTAAGTTTCCATGCTGTTTTGGGGTGATATTAGTGTGTAAATCTATGTTGTTTTTAGATAAAAATTATCAGCCATAAAATGTCTAAAATCGCAGAGCTTTGTCTTTGAAATTTGTAACAAGCAACTTAGTTTCCAAGTTCATAGTAAGGTTGATCAAAGTGACTCCCATCTCTCTCAAAAGGAAGCAATTTGAAGACAAAAAGGAAATTACCACAACCCAAAATCAAACATGTGCCTGATACCCGTGCTGGAGAATACCTGCAAACACTTAACTTTGAGTATGTAGGAAGAGGCTGATTAGAAAAGCAAATCACTTCCAATCTTTCACGAAGATTATCTGTAGAAGCTAAACAAGTTTATACATCTTAATGATGTGTTGCCTTAGTAGGATGTTGGGTCTGTCATTGTAAGCTATGATAACAAAAGGTCAACGGTTATTCAACAAAAAGGGAACAAGCAGTATCATAGTTTTGTCAGATACAACTCCTGTTTTGTATTCATTATGCTCCCTTTAAGGCCAGTGTTGTCTTTTACATGGAGGTTAAAAAGATTTCAATTTGTTTGACTTGTATGCCGCCACATTTCAATCACAATAGATGGTCTTTAAGGACAGTGATGAGTCTTAGGCTTTGTAAGCCCACTACAGATTTGCTAACACACCCAATGAAACTTAGTGAGGTGGTTGGTACATATGTACATACCTGTAGGACCTAATTTTTGGGGTGCCGCCCACTACAGATCTGTTAACACACCCAATGGAAACTTTAACTTGTATGTTGCCACATTTTAATCACAAAAGATGTCGTTTAAGGAGAGTGATGAGTCTTAGGCTTTGTTCACCCACTACAGATTTGCTAATGCACTTAATGAAACTTAGTGAGGTGGTTGGTACGTATGTACATAGGACCTAATTTTTGGGGTGCCACCTAACTAATCTCCATATCTCCTAATTGAGGGTAACTTTCCACTGAATTTATTAATTTCACATTGATAGACCTCTGAATATGTTTCTTTCACAGACATTTTTTTAGCCAATTTTGTCACTCTTCTGTTTATCTATCAAAGAACTCAATTATGACTGAGTTAACTGTGGTGTACAAAATAATTTGCACAGTAGCGTGTTTTCACGACAGTTATCTTTACTCTATCTACCTCTAGATATCAAATTAAATAGTGCAATCGCCTTTGCGGCAAACTAGAGCCTTAGATACAAACAATAGGACCTTTGAGACAAACTGAATATACATGTATCTTATGAATTTGTCCTTTTTGCTTTCTAATTTCTTTTGTTCCGCCGGTCCTGATTACTAACAGAAACTGTTTTTGAAAAGTCATCCATCAAGTCAAAGCAGACCACCATAGACCTGATTTTTCTGAGAAGTTTTTGGTACTCAAAGAGTTGATGAAATTTATACCCCATTGACAAGATTTGCATTTTTTTTCAAATCTCTCAACTACTGTAACTCCATCGAGCCTCAACTTGATCCCATGTGTTCTTTCACAGAACTTGGCATGACAGCTATAATAAACACTTTCTGTTTAATGTATGACAATAAATGCATGTTCTCAGATCCCAACAATGTTTTCTTATTATATCCCTTCACTGCCTAAAGATGTTTTCCATACATCACCAGAATCTACAGCATAAGTTCTAAATATGGTTTGTATCCAATCAAATCTGATACGTTTACTACTACTTCCTGGAAGTTTATTCATACTGTATGCAATTTGCGGCTTAATCAGAGACCAGACTTAATTTTCTTAATCCAAAACTGTCACGTCCACAGAGTACAATCATACACATATTTATGAACTGTTGAAAGAGGTAACCAAACCTCACGGTTGATTCATGATAAAGGTATTTTGTATTCAAGATGAGGATCGAGGCAGTAACCGTTTTACGCTGAGATGTTTAGCACTTGATAAAAGGAAATATAATGAATAAATATTGTGCACTTAACAACAGATGCAGGTTCCAATAAGAAATGGCCTCTTTAGCTTTTCTGATTCGTTTTACCATGGAAAATGACAAATCCCTGGTATTACTATGCAATTTCTTTAGTACCATTAATCAAATTAAACCTCTATGGTCACCCACAGTACTGTATATAAGGACCATAAACTGTAGTCAAAATAAACCATTTTAAATCACAATAAAACTTTACATACTTTACGCAAGTTTATGTACTTTGATCTCGAAAAAATTAATTAATAAATAAAAATAATTTTTAACTTTCTTTTTATTCTGAAGAAAATGCTAAGGCAAAGTAATAAGCTCAAGATGTAATTTCACAAGGAAGTGCAAATGTATATGCAAATTCACAACAGAGATTTCAGAGTAATGAATGTATACAGTACAAATTTCTTTATTCCTTTTTGCCACCATTTGGTCCAACCCACTCAAAGTTGGAGGGAAAAAAATGGTTCTGCTGATTATAACCGAGGGGAAAATGGGAAATCCGAGTTGCAGGAAGAATTTTTTTTTTTCCACACCAAAAAAACAAAAAATAAAAAATAAAAAATGTGTAATTGTGCAATGAATAGTACATTAAACTGCGAAAGAGAGGAGCATATTATTTCTCTCACGGTTTTTCATGGCAAAATTTCCAACACCTTTATTCAGAACCGTGGAATATTGAATAATTAATTCCAACTCTGAACCCACTATTTAACAAGGGCCCCCTCTAAACATAAAACATGTTGCAAGTACAGGTACTATATTCAAGCCTTAACTCATTTTCAGTGTGTCTTCAGGACATTAAAAGAGCTGGTGGCCAAAAATGGAGGGTGTTAGTTCTTGCCAACTGCCAATTGATGAACAGATTTAAACCAACAGAAGCACAGTGTTGAATCACATGGTCAGGATTTACTAAGCATTTATGATATTCCGTACCGCTGGGTGCAAGAAAGGTATTCGATTTATCATGAGACCAAAGAAAATATGCCCTCATTTTTGGGCAGCCAGTTCCTTTAATACCCACTGTACATGTCAGTCATTGATTATGCTCAATATTTACAGTACATGCCAATGCAAAGGGATGTACAGTATCTTAAAAACAAATAATAAGGGGACTTGATTAAGCAGTGATGAAACTTATGTCCATCTCTTGCCAGAAAGTTCTCTGGTTTAAAAAAATCAAAAAGTAATCAAATACATTTTAAAATATCATCTGCACTATCTATTTTTTTTGCTTGATGTACACATACTGTATGATCAATATAAAAAGATCAAAAGATCAATTTAAAGATCATGTGTCATATGCATGCAAGAGACTTGCCATTTTACTCTTCTTTCCGAAAAAGCTTATTTTGAAAGGATATTTGAATTTGAATCGCCCATGCACCTCCCCACCCAAAACAAACTGCATTCACATATTACATGAATAGTACTGATAAAAAATCTTAGAAATGATTACAATACTGTATATACATGTACTGTAAATGTCTCACGATTTCAACAAAAATTTCCCTGGGTCAAAAATTAAGAGACAGCCAATTTGTAAGTTCATCAACTAATCAAACTATTGTTAATACTATCTGTAAAATTAGAAAAATTAGTAAACATTCCCTTGTGTTCTTGTTGGTGGTGATATCATGCATACTAATAAGTGGGTGGGACGTAAAATGAAAATTTTGAAAAAGTGATGAATGAGCAACTGTATATATGTTTTGCATCATAATTGGGCATTATAATTTGTTGGTTATTGTGTTCATGCTTATGTTATCAGCAGATGTCATTAATATGCATGATGGGCTTTGCTTAATGTGAAAGTACTAAATGATGTAAACACCATACTGTATCTCATGAACAATACATCACATTTATGGTATATCAGGTACACAGATGGGTAATGGTCTGTATAACACTATCTGTAAAATTAGAACAATTATTAAACATTCCCTTCATCCGTAATCTGAAATGTTTTATCATCTCATTCAAAACTTAATTTATTCAACCTGTACACACCTCTTTGTACCAATACAGTAGGATTATGTTTGTAAAGATATTTAAAGGATTAGTTCAGTGGTTAAGCATACGCAGGTGACGACCCCGCCATTGTAATTGTGTGTTCACACGTCCTCGTCGGTCAAGCATGTTTATCATATATGAAAGTGCAGAAAGTATTCAATAATCGTATTCCGTTAAGGAGATATTTAAATTGAAAGTTTGGTATCATTTGTGTAGAAACGACTAAAATCAGACTAGTTGTGATGACTCCATAAAGTCTTTATGTGTTCTATCATATTTTTGCCTGTGATTTTGTGACTTAAAAACCATGGAATATGGCAAAAAAGTAGTCAAACTGAATCTAGGAAGGTAATTAAAATATACCACCTGAAAAAAGTTTGAGAAAAAATAATTTCAAAAGTTAAAAAATCAAATAAACTTTCTTTAAAAAATACATAAGACTTTGAGGATTCTGAGGCTGTGACAACACAACTAGTCTGATTTCAGTCATTTCTACAGAAATGATAGCAAACTTTAAACTTGAATATCTACTTAACAGAATAAGATTTTCAAATGCTTTCTTCACTATTTTGTTTCTTTTGAAGTCCTCTTTTATATAAGATGGACATGCTTGAACCCTGAACTAATCCCTTAAAAGAAGCACTATGTTCACTATATGAGGGTGTGTTACTCTGGAGTCTCTAGAATATTCATACACTTTTTGTTAATGTGATGGTACTGATAACCTTTGATTGGAATGTTTTAATTAACCATGAATATTTTTAATGAATACAGTACTTCAGTAATATTTCAACGAAAAGAGTATCAACTAGAACCAAAAGATTTTGTGGTTCCGATGCTTTTTTCACAAGCTGATTGATTTGCAAAATTTGTATCAACTGTGATTTTATTGTATATCGTGAAATATTTATTCCATGATATTTATTCATAAGCTACACCCACCATGCGATTAATAAAAATATTGACAACATTAGCATTTGCACAATAATTAAAATTATCATAGCAAGTATAATGCAAAAATGGTTGCTCATTTATTCTACTTCAAGATTTTGTCAGCAAGCCCCACCTACTCATTAATATTCATGATATCACTACCACAACATAAGAACATATGCACAGACAATACCCATCTGTGTACCTGATAGAGCATGTGATATATTGTTCATGAGATAAAGTATGGTGTTTACATCATTTAGCACTTTTACATTAAGCAACGCCCACCATGCATATTAATGACATCTGCTGATAACATAAGCATGAACACAATAACCAACAAATTATAATGCCCAATTATGATGCAAAACATATATACAGTTGCTCATTTATCACTTTTTCAAAATTTTCATTTTACGCCCCACCCACTTATTAGTATGAATAACATCACCACCAACAAGAACACCCTTTAGAAAAAGGCTGTTGTGGCATTTAAGTTTTTTTTAATTTTCATAGTAATATAGAAAGCAGTGACATGTCTAAGGGGGCTTTTGGGGGCTTAGCCTTCCCCTCACCTACCAAAATTCTGTGGAAGCCATCAATATAAATAACTGAAACATAAAATGAACCATGTGTGAAATGTTTTGCAATCATATCGACTTAGCTATCGTTAATTTTAAAACCTTTTACAGTTTGCACAACAAATCCTCCCATTTTTGACCAAACATCTTTCATTTTGGCTGCAAAATCTTTAATATTGACCCACAAATCTGCACTTTTAGATAAGAAGCTTCAGGCTTTTATCAAAAATTTCAATTTTGGACCAAAATTTTCAAGGGCCACAATCTACAATATAGAACCAAAAACCTTTGGATACAGAGGTTGAGTTGTTATAATCAGGGCCAAGCATACCTGGGAGCCATAATGAATTTTGAAAGCAATACAATTTTAAAATAGGCATTTATCTTTTTTCCCACACTACTTGGAAAAAACATGGGAAATTTTCGGGAATTCTCTTTGAATTTACAGAAATTTTCCTTTATTTTCAAGAAAATCTATCAACTTTCAGGAATTTTTCTTCATTTTCCGAGATATTTCCTGCATGTTCGTGAAATCTTCTTCAATTTCTAGGAATTTTTTTTCATTTTCGGGAAAATTCTTCACATTCCAGTAAAGCACTGTCAATTTCAAGACATTTTCAGGAACTGTTGCCAAAATCGAGCAAATTTCAACAAACTTTCAATTTTACGTTAACAATTTCAATTTGTCATCAAAATAAACCGGGAAACCCTTTTCAGGGAGGGAGGGGGGAGGGGGGTGTCTCTAACTCATACGCGCCTCTGTCAGTCTGTCCTTCCTAATCTGAAACCGACCTTCAGTCAGTTTCCTCAAAAATAAAAAGCAAAGAAAAATAACAAGGTGATGTAGGTTTTAATTATTTTATCATAAAATAGAGTAGATACAATAAATAAAGACGTCATAAATAATAGATTGCCCCTGCTAAAAACAAGAAGAAAGAACACCTGCTTCCAAATGCTATGTAAAATCATTAACAATCATCGCCATTGATCATGATAACCTAAATCCCAAACGTAATAATCAATACAAGAAATAATCGTGATATCTGAATTTCCAAGTTCCCTTTCAAATGAATGTACTGTACATCTTAATACTCTTTCTTTCCCTAACTATTCAAATACTAAAAGATTGGAATGCTTTACAGCCAGACATTGATATACATTCACCAGGTCTAACTGTTTCACAGCTAAACTTAGCCTACTAAACTTGTTAAATGTATTTTCCTCATACTTGTTACGCTTGGTTGTCGTTCATGTCCGGAAAGTTTGCAAAGCACCTTTAAATGTTCATACAGTAGTGTGCGCTATACTATTAGGTTCCATAACACCTTAACCTATTCCACCTTAACCTATTTAAATTCAGATTAAGGTTGCAAGACCTACTTCAGCAGGTCGAAAGTGACGTATGTACCAATGCTAACAATTTCTTAACTTAGCTGTTGAAGGTTCCACTTAGACTAGCCTTGTCCATTACAAATTTCAAATATTATCATTTTCCTTCACTATCTCTTTGTGACTCTTCAAAACATATTTGTGTAATAAATATTTTCTATTATGTTTCTAAAACAGTAAAAATATCTAAATGATATCATTCTTCATATCACGTTTTGGAGGTGGCTTTTAAAATATTAGATTGGAACTGGAACTTTTCGTATGCATTCTTCAACGTAGCCAATTTACATGATTTTTGCGAATAAAAATAATGCCATAAATTTTTTGATCAGCATTGCTGATATTTATTGTAGCGTCTTAACCATTAAAATACAATCTTGAATAAATAACAATTAATTTGAAATCCATATTCTCTTCATTACATAAAATAAATAATAATATTTCTCAATTAAAAGATGACAGATTTTGAGCATGGAGTTTACAATACTAGACCTGTAGCAGCCTGAGGGCCATGACAGAAAACAATATGACAGTACATCTACAGACCATGGGCTTTTTGTGTACCAAATATAACATGAATCAAGATTACCATTCTTAAAATACTCATGAAGAATAACTCTGGTTATAAATTTTCAGGCTAATGCATTCAAACTCACTAAGTGTTTATAATTCACTGATGGAAACAACCTTTAAAAGGTCCAAATTAATGCTGTCCACATTACATGCATGACTTGGCCCTGCAAAAACCAAATCTGCAATACCAGATTCTTCACAATAAATTCCATTTTGTGCATATAGATGATTGTGAGTAATTACTGATGCATAAAATCACTGAAATATATGTGGTGGGATTTTTAATTGCTTTGAGCAGAGTTTAAAAGTTATACTTGCCAAAATGGAGGTTCTTGCCAGTGAAAAGACATAAAATTTGCAGCGAGGGTTGGGTGTAAAGTGTGTTTACAAGAACTTTTCTGCAAAATCATGTTAAACCCCACCTACTACGCATATTAATGAAATTCAATGTTTTTACATCATTAAGATGTACACATCAGCTAAACATAATAATGATTCCAAATATGAAACAAAACAGACATGCGATTGTTAAAATATGAACATTTCTAAGAGTTTTACATTAAACCGTGGCCTACTCATTAATATGCAAGATATCATCATAAAAAAACAATAAGGCACATGTACTGACCATGGGTTATCTGTGTATTGAATATGACATGGATCAAATTTACTGTTCTTGAGATATCGTGTTTACAAACTTTTTCAGCAAAATCATATTAAGCCCCGCTCCTATGCATATTAATGAAATTCAATGTTTTTACATCATGAACATGTACACACCATCTAACATTATAGTTACACCAAATATGAAACAAAACAGACATGCGGTTGTTAACATTTCAAGATTTGTACATTAAGCCCCACCTAGTCATTAATTCATGTATGCATGACATCAAAAACAATAGGGAAGATCTACGGACCATGGGCTATATGTGTATTGAATATGACATGAATCCAGTTTGCCATTCTTGAGATAACTGGTTTACAAGCTCTTTCCAGCAAAATCATATTAAGCCCCGCCCACTACGCACATTAATGAAATTCATCGTTTTTACATCATGAAAATGTACACACCAGCTAACATTATAATTACACCAAATATGAAACAAAACAGACATGCGGTTGTTAAAATATAAACATTTCAAGATTTTTACATTAAGCCCTGCCTATAATATGCATGATATCACCATCAAAAACAATAGGGCAAATCTACAGTCCATGGGCTATCTGTGTACCACATATGACATGAATCCAGGTTACTGATCTTGAGATATCGCATTTACGGGCTGGCCATCACATACACACACACACACATATATACATACTCCAACTCATTCAACTTTGAATCTCTGAGTTGGAGTATGAACAATTACATACATAAAAAAATTACACTTTAAAGCAAAGTCAATGGGCTTCAACGTGTGTTTTCAAAAAAAGTTGCCCAGGAATTTGGGCAACTTAATTTTGGGTATGAAGACTTCCATATTTTAACATGAAAATCAGCACACGGAAACTTGAATTGGTTTTACACCTTATAAATATCGTAATAACTCAATTGCTTTTCTTAAAAGGATACACATTTTTTGTTCAAAAATAAAGTTCCAACAAATATTCTGCAAGCGTTCTTGACAAAAATGTAATACGCACGTAAGCATTTTTCCCAACCAATAAGAGGATAGGATGCTTGCGTAAGAAAATGATTGACATAATTTGAGTGCGTATCTGCATCGCCTGTGTAACCTTGAGCGTATGAACGCACCGATGTGCGTCCTACGTGCGTGTTACTTATGTTGGCACGTACAATTTGTATGTATTAATATTAACAAAAGAACAAGGGCATTGAGGCAGTTAAATTTGAATAACTATAATATTGCGCAACAACGAAATTGTCTTGTCTTGTCTTTGTTGTATCTGCGCCCGTTTTGACCCCTCCTCTTTTAAGTTATACGCACGCGTTTGCAACATTAGTTGCAATGCTAATGTCAGGTGCACAAGACACTGAATTTCTTCCAGAAAATTGACAATTTTTACCCTTTTTCACAAGGAATTTGGAAAATCTACCAAAACGTAAGTTGGATAAAGTTGTTCAGCTTTACATTTGTGTGGTTACATTAGGCAAAATTGAGGGCATTGGTGTTAAATTTCATGCTCTTTTGTGACCACCACTGTATTGTAGAAGAGGTTATGTATTAGTGATCGTGTCTACTAGACCCATAGGATCCAGATGCTATCACATCAGAACCAAACATGAGCCTGGTGTTATTTCAAAATTCCCATGACTGCAAAAAAGACGCCCTCACTTTCAACCAAAAGCCCCTGTAAAGGATTAGTTCAAGGGTCAAGCAGGTCCATCTTATTTAGAAAACTTTAAAAGAAAAAAAAAAGTAAAGAAAGCGTTTAAAACTCTTATTTCATTAAGGAGATATTCAAGTTTGAAGCTCTATCTTATCTGTGTAGAAATTACTGGTGTACTGTAAGTCTGTAAGGTCGGTGTCTTCATCCTCACATTCTTCATAATTGTTAATGTATTTTAAAGAAAGTTAATTTTTAATTTCTTCACTATTTGAATTATATTTCTTCAGGTGGTATATTATAAATATCCTTCCACTTTTTTGTCCTATGGTTTGTAAGCCACAAAATCGCAAGACAAACTAGAATTATAGCACTCTGCAGAGCGCATACCTCCGCCCCTGTTCATTCCCCACCGGAATACAATCTACTTCAGAAACCCTCGACCCACCAAGTTATAACCCCACACAATCTCTTTCTCACTGTTCATCTGTACTGCTATTAACATTCTAAACACTTGAAGATCGTCACTTGTGATCAATGTTTTCAGTTTAATTCGGGCTAGGCATTCATTGTTTGAGCTATATATACAAAGCAGGTTCACATTCCATCATTTTTAATCATAGCAGAAACCAACTGTTTTGATTTCATTGATACTAGAGACCACTTCAATTGATTTTCTTTGAGTCCAGAAATTCATAGTATGGCTATTCTTTCATGGCATGAGTTCAATGTTCAACTAAGTGTTGATAAATCTTACCCCAAAATATCCCCATCCCTCCAAATTTGCCTTTCTCCTAGTCCAATACGTCCCAAATTTTAATCACTTCTTCCTAAAGCAGAAACAAAACCACACACCAAATTTGATCCAAACCAGTCATCAGTTCTGGAGATATCTTGATGACAGATAAAATTTCCCCACCCACACCCCCCTATTTTCACCCTTCCCCTGTTCCAATGTCTCAAATATTAATCACTTATTTCTTAGGAGTAACAAATCCACACAGCAAATAAATCCAAATCCAAATCATCAGTCATTGAGATATCTTGATGACAAACAAACAAACAGACAAATAGAGGCAAAAACATGTCCCCATCCCTCCAATTGCACCCTGTCCCCTGTTCCAATGTCTCAAATTTTTAAGCACTTCTTACTTAAGCAGGAACAAGACCACACACCAAATTTAATCCAAATCCAATCATCAGTTATTGAGATATCTTGATGGCAAATGTACAGACCCCCAGATAAACGGGCGTAAACATGAATATGATAAAATACATAATGACTTTGAGAATTCTGAGGCTATGACATCACAAATAGTCTGACTTCAGTTGTTTTTACACAAATGATAACAAACTTTAAACTTAGTTATCTCCTTAAAGGAATAAGATTTTTGAATGCTTTCTTCACTATTTTGTTTCTTTTGAAATCTTCTTCCATATAAGACAGACTTGCTTGACCAATATCCTTTAACTTCAATATCACTTTTTGTTTCCTCACACATGACTTAAAGGGAAGTACTTAAAAAAAATACCCTTCCTGAGAAAATTACCCAAGTAAATAAATCTATAATGTATAATATAGGGAAAAATTGTGGATACACTATTTTAATATCTGGTTCCTTTAAGCAGATATTGAAATTTAAATGTCATACAGTACAGGAGTCCAAATTTACAATTTTTTGCCACTATTCCACACGGAACAGTACTTTTAAAATAACACTGTTCGGGATCAGATTTCAGATTTCAGATTCCAATAACAGGACATAATCCTTTCTTCAAATTGGGCTCAATTTACAACTACTCTATTGGTCAATATGTGTAAGCAAATACGTATGTAAGTTATTAGTATTGTACGTGCATGATGTAGCATCCAGTCGCATACAGTCGTATACCTACAAGCAGCCTTACATGTGTATTCATGATTAATTGTGCTGACAATTGCAGGCAAAGAGGAAAATCTTTTTCTTTCTGGAAAAAATTCTTTTTATAATAATCTTGTTTATAACAACATGCACTTTTTTGGGCAGAAATCAAGTTATTGATCATTGATGTCACATGCTTGTGAAAAGAAGTCTGTTCCACTAGAACAGTGATGTTTGAAAATTCACTGTTACTGCATAAAAAACACTGTTCTCAGAACAGTGCAACAGTGGCAAATTCAACCCCTTGTATTAAGTTCATATGAAGTTGACTGTTGTAGGTCTGATAGAAGCAGAATGGCATCACACTATTAGCTTCCTAATAATTTTTTTTATCTTTTATTAAAACAATTTTGTTTGTACTAATTAAAGTTTATTTTCTAATTTCTTCTGACAGTATCACATTTACATCACATTACTTTTGATTTATCACTCTGCTTGTCCAATGGTTGAAGTGCACAAACTCTTACAATATATTTGAACAAAATGCAAAAAAAAGAGAATGTGAGGTCACTCCTGGTCTGATTTCAGACATTTCTACACAAATCTGATACAACTTCAAACTTGAATATCTCTTTAACTGGAATGAGGTTTGAATACTGTAGTTTATTTACCATTTTGTTCCTTTCATGTAAAATGCATTTTTGACCACTAAACTCATTCTTTCATCATTTTTTTAACCAGGCACCACAGGGTTCAACCTTCAACTTTAGCTTATAACCACTTTGTTAACTTAGTATAAGGTATATTTATTTTCTTGTTTTACCTTCTTGTTTTGGGATTTTTACCAATTCTTTTATGCTTGTCATGCAATTCTTTTACTTTTTGATATTGTATATTAAAAGTTTTTTCTATATATTATCAATTTTATTGTAAAGTGCCTCAATCCATGGGAGGGGCGCTATATAAATAAAATAAGTGCAATAATAACAATAACAATAATAGTATAATAAACAATACTAAATAACTACTAATAATAAAAATAAAAATGCTAATACTCATACTAATACTAAAAATACTAATACTAATACTAATACTAATACTAATACTAATACTTATAATATCATTAATAATAATGATAATAATAATAATGTGTGGGTGTCACAGCCACAACCCACTTCAGTTTATGAAAATCATCATTACATTTTTAAATTCAATGAAAATCAATTTTAACCCATTGGAAAAACCCAGATTACAACTCAAAATAAAAGCTTACGCCCACTAAACACAATTTGAATTTACATTCAAAGGGATATCTTCTATTTGAACTTTGACCAGCCGGGCTTTTTGTACCAATACGCCTATTCATATTTACATAGGGGTATTGTTGGCCTGTTTTGAAGGAGCAACTATTAACTGATAGGAAGGCAAACAAGAAATATGAAATAACAGCTAAGGAGGTTCACACAGACAGGAAACCTACAGGTATAGTCACAGGCAAACTAACGGACAATATTTTGAATAGTAACAATGGAGGAAAATGGAAAGAAGTACACACTTAGACTAATCGGATCATGACACCGGATCATTTATTGATAAGATTTTGGTTGTAAGATGTATGACCCCCCAAGCAGGGATGCAGGAAGGGTAAAATCTCAGGGGGGAGTGAGGGAAGACGGGAGGGGGGGAGGGGGAGGAGAAACCCCCAAAATTCCCTGTTACAAGCAAAACAATTGCATTGGTAAATTAAGTTCTTTAATTTTAGGGAAATGTTGCTAAATTTCACCACAATGTTACCAAATTTGTGTTCAATTTCAATTTATCATCTTTTCTCCATTTTGTTGTTAATATTTATTTCTCCAATTCTACATTCCAACCAAACAGAAAACATGTACAGTAACTCGGCAAGTGAAATCCTCTCGGGGAGAAAGGGGGGAGGTGCAGCTTCCCTCACTTCCTATTCCTCCGTCTCCAAAAGAAAATGGGAGAAAGGGTTTGTTACCAAGACCTTTAAAACATGTAGCTTATTATAAAGAATACATGTTTATAACTCTTTACTTTATTTTCATCGTACTTCATACTTTTTTGGCTTTAGAAAATGAATTTATGTTCCCCTCTCATTTTGCATCTGCGTCATTGCCTCCTTCCAAGAACAATTAACTAACTATAAGTTATTACTAATAAATCAAGATTGTCAAAACAACTTGGCAGAAATACCATATTTCAAGAGTACGATCCAAATCCCTTCAGGTTATTCTTATAAATGTTTTCAATATACTCAAACATATTTTCCTTTCAAATTTTCTGTGTGTGTTCCATGATTAGTTCTTATTAGTTTGCATTCATGTGTGTATCTGTGCAATTCTCCAGGTCAGACATCCGGAAATGTTGTGGTGCATGGCGACCTACAATGCTTTTTTGATGATCTTAACCTTCAGTCAAAGGGAAAAACAAACAGTCAGTTATCATTGCAGTCAATGGAAGAAAAACATATTTTTGTAATTTTTAAACAAATACCGGACAGAATTTATTTTTCTTTAAATATCACGATAATAGTTTCCAACATATATAAAAAACCATTTATTTTCGCTGACTGGCTGAGACACAAAGTATTCATACAAAATATCATGTGACTGTAATCATAAAGTTTCACCTCCAACTTAGCAAAACTGTACATTGACTCTGACCGCGAGAATGATCATCTTTTTTTATTAAAACAGTCAAACACATACAACAAAATACAATCCCTGTTCTTGTCGGGTCCTCACTCTACCCAGAACAGTCCTTTCCAATACTACACACACACTGAAAGGTTGTACAGACCTGTTTCAAGCCTGTTCACTGTCCCTTTTTCACAAACTCTCTACTTCTAAAGGAGCACTTGACCGAAAAGAGAGGGTGCATTTTAAGGAAAACCCTCCCCCTCCCCCTCCTAATAATTGAATGCTTATCTAGCATGTAACAGTATAGTAATTTTCTGGTTAATATGAATATTCAAGTGATCTTTGCCCTCAAGTCGTCTGTGGACTATGGAGGCATTAAGTTTATCTATCTGTTGTGGATATCTGTGAAATTCACAAAAACTCCACCCTCACTTTTCAGTCTAGTGCTCCTTTAATAGTTGATTTTCATTCTTTTGTGTTGCTCAGAGACGTAACAATAATTTGGGAAGAGTCAAAACCCACAGGTCCCAAAGAAAACTTAAGATTTATGGGACCCCGAGCAATGAAACTGCAATATGTGTGTTATAGGGCCCGAGTGTCAAATTTCCCATGGCCCCAGGACTCTAGTTATACCACTGGTTTACAGCTCCCCAAAATAAGCAAATGCATCTACTGCACTTCTTGTCTTGTACTATATTCATCTCTCTTTAGTTTACATTTGGAGTTCATGCTGCATATACATGTACTGTACCTTAATATATCATGTGTATGCCTCATTTTGGTCACTATCACCTTGTCCCTGTCTGAATCAAAATATCAAGTGTATGCCCCATTTAGGTCACTATCATCTTACCCCTGTCTGGATCAAGATATGTGTATGCCTGAATTAGGTCACTATCACCTTGCCCCTGTCTGGATCAAGCTATCATGTGTATGCCTCAATTAGGTCACTATCACCTTGCCCCTGTCTGGATCAAGCTATCATGTGCATGCGCCATTTGGGTCACTATCACCTTGCCCCTGTCTGGATCAAGATATCATGTGTATGCCCCAATTAGGTCACTATCACCTTGCTTCTGTCTGGATCAAGCTATCATGTGTATGCCCCATTTAGGTCACTATCACCTTGCCCCTGTCTGGATCAAGCTATCATGTGTATGCCCCAATTAGGTCACTATCACCACTTTGTCTGGATCAAGCTATCCCTGTCTGCCCCTGTCTCAAGCTATCATGTGTATGCCCATTGCCCCTGTCTGGATCAAGCTATCACTATCACCTTGTCCCTGTCTGGATCAAGCTATCATGTGTATGCCCTAATTAAGTCACTATCACCTTGCCCCTGTCTGGATCAAGCTATCATGTATATGCCCCAATTAGGTCACTATCACCTTGCCCCTGTCTGGCTCAAGCTATAATGTGTATGCCCTAATTAGGTCACTATCACCTTGCACCTGTCTGGATCAAGCTATCATGTGTATGCCCCAATTAGGTCACTATCACTTTGCTCCTGTCTAGATCAAGCTATCATGTGTATGCCCCAATTAGGTCACTATCACCTTGCTTCCTGTCTGGATCAAGCTATCATGTGTATGCCCTAATTAGGTCACTATCACCTAGCCCCTGTCTGGATCAAGCTGCAAACTTGCAGTTCAAAGCCATCACCAAATAACACGGAAGGGTATATTTGCCCAAAGTTGTTACATTTATCAATGCCGTCAGGAAAAATCAATGCTTGTCCACTTCATGCAAATTATGATTACAGTAGTATGATTTTTCCCACTACTGAAATAAGACTAATTCTGCTTCTGTGATAAAAAAGTAACGACCTAATTCTAATGGTAAAATACCAAAACAGATCAATAAGATCAATCAATATTATTATATCCCACAAAACAATTGTTATTGATCTTTGAAAACAATGGACTGACAGTCATAACTGACAGTACTTTAATAATAGTTGTACATATGTTCACTAATTATAGATGATACTCTCAAAGTCAAACCAAGGAGCTGCTAACATAAGCATCCTTTTGGACTTTAAAAGGAAATTGCATTGTGCACTACAATCCTCCCACAGTGAAAAAAAAATCCCCATTTGATGCATATATAAGAGTCAGGTAGCTTAGTTATCTACCTACTGCGGTGGAGTGGTTATCATGCATGTCTACAGACCACGAGGTCCTGGGTTCAAGCCTGGGTTGGGTAGACACGCCAGTGCACCACAACTGGGTATCAAAGGCTGTGGACATTGACTTGGTTGTCGGTGTTATGTCTGTCCGTACGTCGTACAGGTGTTCTCGTCCAGGTCGTATTAAGCGTTTCGTGATAGCATTGTTACTATCATAACCGATTACGCAGGTGACGACCCCGTCATTGTAATTGTGTCTTCACTCTTCGTCATCGCCTAGTTGGTAGAGAGCATGACTGAGATGCTGAAGGTACCGGGCTCAAGACTCAGTCAAGTCTGACCCGTTTTTCCACAGCTATGCAGACATACGCTAATCATCATAGCGGAAGTACGTTGTTTGCAGCTCCTGCTCCACATTCAGCTGTTGAAAGAAGTGGCAATGGTTGAATGGTGCTCGCCGTTCTTCGTAAGGGACGTTAAGCCGTCCGTCCTGATGGTAGGACAGTCACACCCTACCTGGTTCTCTGAACACTTCGAGAAAAGCATGAAATCGCGGTGTTCATTCACTTCCCTGAGCTAATGGATGGATGATGCGTCGTATGGGCAGCTCTCCCTTATACTAATGCTCTGATGTTTGTAAAGTGCTCTTGAATATACTTGTATCGCAAGAGTGTTATATAAAATACTTACTATTACTTCAGGTATATAGGTTTCTTGTATACCTAAATTAAATATCAAATCTAAAATCTATGACAAATTACCTTTTAAAAGATGAAAATTAAGTCTAAAAGACAGTATATTTGCAATTATGCTCAGAAAAAACGTGTACACTTCTATGGCGTCACAGACTACTTAATGACATAATTTTAGTGACCCATTTCTGCCGATCATTTAGTACATGTTCAATACATAGAACTTGTATGGAAATGGCATCGGAAAGTGAAAGTTCATCTGATATTGTAATTCAGACCTTCATTTATCATGTTTGAGTACAAGTGACAATCAAAATCAAACGAAAAGCGATAGTGATGATTCCAATGAAGATTTGGGTTATCAGTTCGAGCCCCTTGTCGATGAAAAGAGGCAAAAAAGAACCAGCTCTGCCCGTGAAAAATACATGTACAGGCCTACCTGTCTACTGTCAGCGAGTAAAATACATGTACAGGCCTACCTGTCTACTGTCAGTGGGTAAAATACATGTACAGGCCTACCTGTCTACTGTCAGCGGGTAAAATACATGTACAGGCCTACCTGTCTACTGTCAGCGGGTAAAATACATGTACAGGCCTACCTGTCTACTGTCAACGGGTAAAATACATGTACAGGCCAACCTGCCTACTGTCAGCGGGTAAAATACATGTACAGGCCTACCTGCCTACTGTCAGCGAGTAAAATACATGTACAGGCCTACCTGCCTACTGTCAGCGGGTAAAATGCATGTACAGGCCTGTACCTGCCTACAGTCAGCGGGTAAAATACATACAATATACAGGCCTACCTGCCTACTGTCAGCGGGTAAAATACATGTACAGGCGTACCTGCCTACTGTCAGTGGGTAAAATACATGTACAGGCGTACCTGCCTACTGTCAGTGGGTAAAATACATGTACAGGCCTACCTGCCTACTGTCAGCCGGTAAAAATACATGTACAGGCATACCTGTCTACTGTCAGCGAGTAAAATACATGTACAGGCATACCTGCCTACTGTCAGCGGGTAATATACATGTACAGGCCTACCTGCCTACTGTCAGTGGGTAATATACATGTACTGGCCTACCTGTCTACTGTCAGTGGGTAAAATACATGTACAGGCCTACCTGTCTACTGTCAGTGGGTAATATACATGTACAGGCCTACCTGTCTACTGTCAGTGGGTAAAATACATGTACAGGCCTACCTGCCCACTGTCAGGGTGGTAGTACTCTCTAAGCTTATGTTAAGTGATATTTTCCTTTCCTTTCACTGAAAGTCCTGAGTTATGATTCCAAAATTATCATAAGATAAACTTATAATGCTCTTACATTTACTTTTGAACCAGGACTTCAAATATCTGGCTTCATAAAAGTTACGATGAAATCAAACTTATTTACATGGAACTCGTACAGTCAATGGCAAAGTACTGTACGTGAAAAATTTGGTATAATTGGTCGTTGAAACAAAGTACTGACGTCATTGAATTAATGAGAGTCAGTAACACTATATGGACAATATTAGAGGTTACATGTATATCGAGGTCGATGGGAGATAAGACATGAAATGTGGTCTAAACAAAATTTGTCCAAAAACAGTTGAGTAATTTTTGTGTCTTTTGGGAAGCAGCATTCGGCAAATGTTCATTATTGCATCCTCCTACAATGCATCGCATCGACACTTTCAGTCGTTAATTTCCAAATTACCAAATAACGCTTCTGGAAAAAAACACCTGCTAAACACACACTCAGTCTGAACCAAATTGATGGAGTCACTAAAAAATACATCATCTACCTGCTCACGTAACTGAGCTATCATATTTTTTTTTATCAAAGGTCAAGTCAAATTTACGATTTTTTTTCTTCGATTTTCTCGGCATTGGTGAGGTTTCGGATAATAAAAGTGACATATTTAAATAACAAATGATAAAAATGATAAATATTTATTAATTTATAACCCCATGGCAGAACCACTGTAACAATGAGTGCTTAGTATTGTTATGAATTCTACCAAATGCTTACAAATGAAATTATGATTTTAGGTCCAATTTTCACACCAATGGCTGCATGGCTGGGGTTAAACAATTTCCAGTCTTATACAGCTTTTTAACACTTCAATCTTTAAATTCATAGTACTTAAAAAATAATTAACAGCTGTATATACTGTACTATATACCCTGGCTAAATACTGTCTTGGCCTACTGTACTATTTACATGTACCCTGGCTAAATACTGTCTAGGCCTACTGTAGCATAGAGTAGAAGTGAAGGTCAAAATAGATTTTTAGTACTGTTACACATCCAGTAATAATCCTGCATTACCAATGTTGGACTTGAATACCCAGCGACCTTGCAAATGAATCATGTGACCTTACTTGACCCCTTAAACTTTATTGATATTTAATCATTTAAGGCAGAATAACACAAATTTGAGCACTGTTATGTACATTATGTGTGAAATTGTGAATCTGAGAGTACACAGTACTATAATGCATTCCTGAACTACATTATTAAAGTGGAAAAACTGCTGTCAGGGTGTAAAAATTGTTGGATAGCTCCACCCTACCCCAAGAAAAAAAACCATTGGGCAACAAATCTTTTCCTATATTTTGATAGCTGACTTTCCTAGAGAACTTAAATTTCACATAATTTCGGATCTTATATCTGTCTAAATTTTCAAACTATTCTATTTCCTTTTTTGTTATTTCTTCAAAAGTGAAAGATATGAATGACCATAATTCACGGATTTACAGCTTTTCCAATTAGTTCTGTCCCTTTGCCAGGGGATAACAACAAGTATTTCACAACCCTTAAGTCCTGCGCATACCGATAAGAAAAAAGCTACCACACGGCGGTAATATTGCCGTTTTGGGTGCCCCGTCTTCGACTCCGCCCCCCAGGCGCATTTTCAAAAAGGTGCTGGTAGAGTAAGGGTTAAAGCAAAAACGCAAATGTACACATACATTCACATTTTCATCTCATTTCACAGACACCAAGAGTTTCAAAAATTTTGTGATTGTCTTTACATGTATCATTCTTATGAATCTACTCATGTTTATATATTTACTTGTGAAGTTTTGCATATCTGTTTGTAAAGAGCAATAAGTTTGTGTATAATTTTTGTACTAAGGGCCAGAGGCCTGAAGTTTTTGTTAAATAAAAAAAATAAAAAATTCAATAATAATAATGTGCGATTTGATGCTTAGGCACAAGAAATTTCCAATAATGAGCCTGTTATACAATATAGGGAATCCATCCAGATGCATAATTCATCAATTCTACAACAACAAACACCAGGACACTTTTGCTTTCCATCTTATAGGTAGGTTGTGTAGTCCACTTCCTCCAAAAGGCTATCTATATCAATATAACATCTTAATCCCATACGTGATCAAACTACACCGCACAGTTGTCACAAATTTCACTTGCTCTTAGACATTCAGTGCTTAATTTGCTTCCTGCAATTGTACTACACACATACAGAATGCTACAGTAATTTACATATGAAATGGCTTGGTATTTTACTTTCAGTTTTAACACAGTATCATCCTGCACGTTATGTTGATGTTAAAACTTCTTAGCTCTCCATAATTAGTCAAAAAACCAAGAAAAATGAAGAATTACAGGAATATTTGGCTGTCACTTGTATGTGTGATGCGTGTTGCCGCAAGCTGGAAAAAGTTGTTGATGTCTAGATGTCATACAGTAAGCTGCAGCGCACAGTAGAAGTGCACCTTCAGTCACGTCAAACACATTACGGCTACTGAAATGCTTAATGTGGCTGCCACTTAAACAAATTGAAAACTTCAGTACATATCAACACGTTAGATTTGTCACGTTAAACCACAGTGACCAATAGTCTTGCTGTTTGCTTCCCTCTTTTCCTCCTCATTGCACCTGCCAGCTTTACATGTACATTTATGTATCTTTCATCCTGCCACCTTTTCCTTCCCATTTTACCTGTTACTTTACCTATTACCTGTTTCCATGCCACCTGTTAATCCTACCTAATTTTCCTGCTATGTTTTCCTGTTTCTCTGCTACCTGTTTAACACCTACTACCTGTTTTACCCCTGCTACCTATTTGCTCCTGCTACCTATTTGCTCCTGCTACCTATTTCCCTTCTACAGGTTTCCCTTGCTACCTATTTCCCTACTTCATGTTCCCCTGCTAAATGTTTCCTATCTTTCCCTCCTATATTTCTCCCCTGCTACATGCTCCCCTACTACATGTTTCCCCTGCTACATGGTTCCCTACTACATGTTTCCCCTGCTACCTGTTCCCTGTTTTCCCTTGCTACATTTTCTTCCATACTGCCATTAAGTTCTTTACTCCTGCTACCCTTTTCTTCAGCCCTGCCATAAAGTTGCTCTTCCCCAATGCATGTCTTTTCCTCAACATTTTTTGTACACCCTACCCCCATTTTCTTCTGTCTGACGTTGTTTTTTACAAACTGCACTCTCTCTCCCAAATGCCTCTTTTTAACCTTGAACCTTGACCCTGCCAATTTTTATACTATCTTGAACCTTTTTTAATATCATCATAAATTTGTGAAATAATGTATCATTCATATTTCAATTTATAATTGTATGTAAAACCTGTAGCGAACACATTCTATGCACATCAACTAATCCTTTCAATGCAAATCTACAATGCTTGCATTAGCCATGACTTCTCTGATTTCTTCCAACACATTTTCTTATATTCCCCTACTAGAATTCCTTGAAAAAAAGCAGCCAACTCTTACATTGACCATAGCCCCAATCATTAACTACAGTAAATACATGTACAAAAGACATTTTCACTAATTGAAACTACTTTGGAAAGTTTCAGGGATTAGAAAAATGCATTGTACCAGTTTCCATACATCATTTTTTGCAAAAATACTTGATCTTTGATCAGACATTCATGTAACTTAACAATAAAATAAAATATTTTTAACATTGTAAAGAATACTTTACTTAGATTTTAATAATCAATGTGAGGTTTCTGACCATGAAACTTTCTTAATTGTCCAGAGGGGGGTGGGGGAGAGAGGGGGAAGGGGTTTGGATCGTAAAATCATATCCTTATTCTAAAATTGTCATTAATATAATATAATAACAATTCTCGACTTTAACATGGGCTGTTGAATATTGTACCATACTATGTGCCGCTTAAAAGGATCAGTTGATGCTAACAGTGCAGTATGTTCCACTATGTAAACTTCAGTCAATTATTCTTTGAACAAAACTCTCGTAACTATGCTGCTTCAGATACAGTAAGTGTGTGTCACTCTCAGGGGTCTAAATTAGCATTAATTTATCCCCAGGACTATAGCTAGACAAGTTTGAGTGCTGGGCTCTAGTGACAATCAGTGGAATGCCCAGGGTGACTTCCTGAACCCCCTCCCATGAAGAACTCTTCAAACTTAGTCCACTTCTATTGACAAATTATCAACGAAAAAGATTATTATTATTAAACATTTTTTATCAGAATGCTAAAAAGATTTACAAAATATTTTATGTACAATGATACTAAAAATTATAATGGATATTTAACTGTCAAAGCTCCCCACCCCCAAAAAGTACAAACATTGCCAGAAACTCTTCTCTCAATTCCCATTGTTATTCATCTTGCCCAAACTTTTTACCACTTTTATTTTTGTCCCAGTATCGTTCCACGAAAGCCATACATTATCATAATTATTTCAAGTTAACTATTCAAGTGCGATAAATTCCTATATAGTGCAGTTGTTTTGATCGGAACTTATTGTGCATAATGTATCTTATGTTTTGTATGTAAATCAGTGGATGACATAAATAGAGAGAGATTAAAAGTAGATCTGTTTAAACACTTGATTGATAAACCGAATTGAACTTTTGAGAGCTGGGCGGAAGAGTGAATCTTAGAGCCGAGTGCCGGGCGGGAATTGCGAGTCCTGGGCGGGCCGGTGCCACCCACTGTAGCTAGAACCCTGTTTAGCACTAGTCCGAATTACCTTCCCACAAACCTGTTTCTTCATGTCTCACATAAACATACCGGAAAAATTATGATTTTAGGACTAGCCCAATTAAATTGTGCAAGCCCGTAAATCAAATCAATTAGCCCTTGGCTAGCATTAGCAGGCTTATGCTAATTCGGGCCCTAATCACTCTTATGCATAATTTCAAATCTTGGTCAAATTCCTTCCCAAAAAGAAATATTTGCTTTAAATCCTCAATCTAAAACACTATATTGTACTATCAATTACTACACTAAAAGCTTCCAATTCAGTCGAGTCTATGGGTACTTAATGTCCATTATCCCCCAGCAGAGAGATACAGGGGAGAGCTAAGTCCATGAATCAGGTTCATATGCATCTTTCATATTTTAAATAAAGGAGGAAGTAGTCAACTAGAACGGTAAATACCGTCATGGTTCACATGCCCATGCAAATTGACACCCATATCATATGAACCATCCAATTATAAAAATGGCATCTTACACTAAGTCCCACATGGCATCCCATGTCCCACATGGCATCCCATCCCATGTCCCACATGACATCCCATCCCATGTCCCACATGGCATTCCACCATATCTCCCACATGGCATCCCACCCCATGTGTCACATGGCATCCCATCCCATCCCTTGTACCGAGTGGCATTCCATCATATGTCCCACAGGGCATCCCATCCTATGACCCACATGACAGTGCACCCTATATTCCACATCCAATGTCACAAATGATATCCCACCTCATGTCCTACATGACATCCTATGACTTGTCCCACATGGCATTCCACCATATTTTCCACATGGCATTCCACCATAGTGTCTCACATGGCATTCCACCATATGTCCCACATGGCAACCCATGCTATGACCCACATGGATTCCATCCTACATGTATGTCCTACATTTATCTAGCCATATGTACCACATGACACCCCTCCCTATGTCCCACATGACATCCCTCCCTGTGTTCCGCATCAGTGGCTTCCCACCTGATGTCCCACATGGCATCCCACCTTATGCCCCACCATATGTTGCACATGGTATCCATCCCAATGTCCCAATGACATCCTACTTTATGTCCCACATGGCATTACATCCCATGTTCCCATAGCCTCCTACTCTATGTCCCACATAGCCTCCTACCCTATGTCACACATGGTATCCTACCTTATGTAACACTCTGTGTTACTCGTGGCATCCCACCATGTCCCACATGGCATTCTACCCTGTTCCACATGGCATCCCACCCATGTCCCTCATGGCATCCCACACCATGTCCCACATGACATCCCATAGGTTCCATAAGAAGTCTCATCCTAACTATCAGTCCCTGATTGAGCTTACTATGTATGAAAGTGTCACTTCATATAATAACTTACAGTATATGCAAATACTTGTTGAAATGGGGTGGGATCCCATGTCCTACACGACATCCAACCCCATGTCCCAAATGATATCCCACCCCATGTCCCACATGACATCCCACCCCATGTCCCACATGACATCCCACCCCATGTCCCACAGGCTCCATAAGAAGTCTCATCCAAGCTATCACAGTTCCTGATTGAGCATACTATGTATGAAAGTGACAGTTCATATAATAACTTATATGCAAATGAGTTGTTGAATAAGAAAAAAAAGTGGAGTCAAATAATTATGCCTGATATAGCCCTTGGTATATACCACATGGTAAATATTATATCATATGTCCCTCACGGCCCCCCATCAATGTCTTACATGGCATCCCTTCCTATGTCCATATGCAATCACATCCTGTCACATTCCCTAACTAAACATACTAAATAAAAAGTCTGGTCAGTTCATATACTGTAGCAACTTTATGCAAATGACCACAATAATAAAGGTGGAGTTTAATAATCATGCCTGATACAACTGTTGGTGCCCAAATATTTTGAAGAATTTTAAGGATTTTAAATCTCAAGTGCTACAAGAGAGACTTGAGGATCTCTAAAGAATAATGGAAAATAATATCATTTTACTGTTATCTTTTAAGAAAATATCAAATGTTTTGTAGACTTTTTAAGGAAACTAGTCTTCAATCCTGTCTTAAGTGTCTCTGAAAAACTTTAACATTTTGTAAGAAAATTCGAACCTTCCATAAGGATATCTGAAGAAACTTTAACTTTTTCTGAAAACCTCTGAAGAAACTGACATTTTCTAAGGAATTCTTAAAAACTTTAATATTTCTGAAGAAATCTCAGGAAAAAACTGTGGCAGGCCAGAGGGCCGGCCGGACGGCTGGCCAGACGTAATCACCATTACATAAGTTCGCATGCGAACCAAAAATGGAGAAAAATTGAAATTGAGATACAGAACTTCCATAACTAAGTGAGAAAAGAAACTTCCCTAGAAAAAAGTAGAATAACCTTCCATGGTTTTTACAACCTCTTTTTGTCACAGGATGAGGGATAATAAGGGGTGTGTCCCCTCCTCTGTCGTCCAATCACATTGCCCATTGATGTGCATGAAGCATATTGTGGGCATCAAATCTACATGCACTGTCACGCACAGAGCCAAGAATTCAACAAAACGTAGGACAAACTGTTGGAACCATGCAAAACAAAAATAATTTCTAATAAAGATAAAGTAATTCACTGATATCTTCTTCAGCAATTCTACAATATGCCCAATGAGCTGCTGCAAGGTACAAAGCATTTCAGTTTGAATGTTCATGACTTATAAATATCTATGATGCAAGAAACTTGTATTCTATTCATATATGCTCCACATGCATTTTATTCCAAATCATGCAATTTCTTAAATCCTTTTATTGATCAATTTATTAATGAGAATCAATGATGTTACTGTAGCTCAATCATAAGTATTCATGAGATTGTTTGTGCTTAATCTGAATAACATGCAATTTCCTTCATACCACGAAATGTCTTACATGCTTTTTAGAATTCCAGTGATAGAAACAAATTATGGTTGACAAGATATTATTTTTTTGTTTTCATTTACGGGATTAAGCAGGTTTCCTTAGTACTCTTCGATGGGAAATTTCTGAGTCTAAGGTTCTTGAATGAGAAAATGTGGTACTTTTTAATTCTGAGATAACATTCAGCAACTCTTCCTTTGTAAAACAGTAAGAGGTAAATGCATTTTCTGTATAATGAGGCACTAAAATCCTAGTCGGGTTGATAAGATGTTGCATTTACATGTATGAAGTTCATAACATGTAACTCATGCTATAACAAGATGCCCATTACTTGTCTTATTTGTGATCCTTTTGTGCTATAACTGTCAATGTCATAGACTTAATCACAGCTACATGTACAATAATACTGTTTATGCACGGAGCATACTCAAAATGAAAAGTTTCTGTAAATTTGACTTTTTCGGATTAAAATCTTGGAGGAAGGAGGTCTTCATTTATTCCATGTGTACCAACCATCTATTTTTTTTTAATGTAAGCATTCTGACCTTTTTTCTTATCATTTTCTTAAAATTTCCACTGTCATTTTTTGTGATGTTTGACAATGATTTACATTCATTTATTCAAGATTATAAATAATGATTTTTTTTGTGCAAATTATGGAGTCCGCATACACTTACTATAAACAGGGTACCATATTTTGGGACTATCATTTGTGACTAAGGAATGATAGAGTACTTCCGTTGACCCACCTGCAGAAAATGATTTGCAATTTACAAAACAAAGAATTTGAAATGAACCTGAAGTCACTTTTGATGAGCACTTTCAGTGGATCTCCAATCAGACCCCTCCTCTTAACAACCCTTCCTCTTAATAAGCCCTCCTCTTAACAACCCCTCCTCTTTACAACCCCTCCACTTAACAACCCCTCCACTTAACAACCTCTCCATTTAACAACCCCTCCACTTAACCACCCCTCCTCTTAACAACCCCTCCTCTTAACAACCCCTCCTTTTAAAAAACCCTCCTCTTAACAACCCTCCTCTTAACAACCCCACCTCTTAACAACCCCACCTCTTAACAACCGCTCCTCTTAACAACCTCTCCACTTAGCAACCCCTCAACTTAGCAACCCCTCCACCTAGCAACCCCTCCTCTTAACAACCCCTCCTCTTAACAACCACTCCTCTTAACAAACCCTCCTCTTAACAACTCCTCCTCTTAAGAACCCCTCCTTTTAAAAACCCTCTCTAAAGACCAATTCTGCAGTATACATTAACTTAAGTGGTCCATTCAGCAAACAAAGCTAGATCAACCTCAGAAACCCATATCATAATATTAATATAATTAATATAATTCATTCATATAGCATTTTTAGTATATGTATATTCAAAAATGCTTTACAAAAAAATAAGAAACTAGAATAAGATAAATAAAAGATACACTTAATGCCCAGCCAAAGATATCAACACTTAAAATACAACTAAAGTAAATGGGTTTTTAGTGCTCTTAAAAATTGTATGTGATTAGTCACATAATATTACATATATACATGTATATAAATATATTATATATATATATATATATATATATATATATATATATATATATATATATATATATATATATATATATATATATATATATATATATATATATATATATATATATATATATATACAGTATATATATATATATATATATATATATATATATATATATATATATATATATATATATATATATATATATATATATATATATATATATATATATATATATATATATATATATATATATATATATATATATATACAGTATATATATATATATATATACAGTATATATATATATATATATATGTATATATATACAGTATATATATATATATATATAAATATATATATATATATATATATATATATAATATATATATATATATATATATATATATATATATATATATACATATTTCATATATAAATATATATACAGTATATTGAGCATTATGCACATGTGTATTAGGCACACATGTACATAATAATAATACATAAATTTATATAGCACCAATTCTGTGAAAACATTCAAAAGCGCTTTATATACAAGGAAATTAGATACGAAAACAAAAATAAAAACACAGAAATGACAACATAAATAGAAATACAATGAATCAAGCTGCACATTAGATTAATGTCTTTTTAAACAAAAAAGTTTTAAGCTTAGTTTTGAAGGTCAGGGATACATTATCAATATATTTGAGTTCAATTAGGAGTGAATTCCACAACCACGGACCTTTATATAAAGCAAAGACCCTTTCGCCAAGATTTTTAAAGTATCCCTCCTAAAAAACAAGGGAAATGGTTTTTAAGTCGTCTTTAATTTTGAGAAGAAAAAAAGGTGATGACCTTTTTGGTTTATACAGCCTGAGAAAATAGATAATTTTATGTTGTGATTCAGACAAGTTTAATTCATCAATTAATGAAAAGGGAATTTTTTCCAGGGAGAAAAGTGTGGGTTAAGTGGGATGTATGGTACAGGCACTGTACCATGAATTCACCCCTCTCCTACCCAGCTACTGTAGAATGTTTTAAAAAGGCCATGAATGGTGGCTAAGAATTGATACCACTTTCACTATAAACTAATTTTCACCATGAAAACAAGTATGCATTTAAGCGGCAAATTGAAATTTTAATATTTTTTTTCTTTCATATTCCGATGTTGCCAAACTATTCCTGAAGCAACTGAATTTATGATCAATTAAGCACAAAGCACCAGCATGATTTTCTTTTGGAAAATGTTTAAATTTTCAAACCTTTTTCTGGAAAGAAGTGACAAATTGCTGTAAATAGAATGTACATACACCAATTTCTTTATCCAATTAGATAAAAACCATGGTTACAACATTGAATACTAATATCAAAATATGTTTGATATTAGTATAACATGCTTCATACCCAAACATGTATGCTCTTGCTTTACATTTACACAAAAGCAATACACATATTTTCACAAAAGAAAATCTTCTTTCACATTCAAATATTTTTTTTTTTTAAGACTTCAACACCAATTACTTTTATTTTGTAAATAAATATTAATGCACCATTGTTTAAACAACACAATCAAATCATATTAAGAAAGAACTGGCACCAAACACCTCACAGCATTATATTCTAATTTATATATGAATGAATCCTCAAAATTGACAAGTAACAAGAACATACAGAGAACGAAAAAGGTACTGTAAATCTACGTAAGTATATACTATACATGCAAACATTCTCAATTTTCAGGTACTGCACAAGTCACAAATGTAGGATTTTGTAACATTAAAGTATATAAATTTGCAGTATGGATACACTTCTCACCTCATCTGCACTACAAATAAGTGATCTGAAAAACTCAATACAAACAAAGGTTTTCCCATCTAGCCTCTTCTCTCACCAAACTATTGCAGGAGATTGAATAACTTTTAGTTGTTTTTATGTACACAAAACTTTCTCTTCAATATCTATTCAATTTACAATGATTATGAATATACTGTAGGCCTAGGTCTAGTTCAGAGTAGATGCTGTCAGTGAGATCAATTAAAACTCAAAAGTAATGTGTGTAGCTGTAGATATATATGTATTGACAGTGTGTGAACTAGTGAAGGAAAATGGTTATGCAAGTTGCACAACATGGTAATTTGATATTTATTCATAATTCTTCATTACGAATGTAAACTAAGTGAATTAAAATTAAACATGAAGACCTGAAAGGAAAAAAAACAACGTCAAATTAAAATTTCTCTTACCTCCCAAGGGCTTGGTTCCCAAGCTGTTTCATGCGGTTTATCTGCTTCTTCATTTTTGGATGGTATTAGTTCCACTGATGGCACGAAACTATCACTGCACTAGGCCTAGCCTACTGTTTAATTTATAAGGGCAAAACACCTCCCACATCAGACATCAAAGCAAACTTGATTGAAGTGATGTTCAAATTTTATTCAAAATGTGTCAACAGTGTCATCAAAATGAATTAAAATCTAGTGACCTTAAACCTTACACTAGCCTACAGTGTGTTGATATTCAACATTGCATAGTAAGACATATTCAGACAACATATATCAATGAGCAAGTCAGTGCAATCACATGCCATTGCATTAGCAAGGTTTAGCACGCATGTTTGTACAGGCCAATGTTAACTGATGATACTGTGATACATTAGGCCTAGTGTGCAACACTCCTTGTGTTAGTACAGAAGAAAGTTAGGCGTAGGACACGTCCAGTTACGCGAGCCGTATCTAATGCATAACAAATCCACAAAATTTCGTCAAAAATAGTTGAAACACATAAATATATCCTTAATTGTCCAGCAAAAAATCTTGAATATAATAGCAGCTAGCGTTGCTTCGTTTGTTTACCCAGGTCATAGACGAAGGAGGTAGGGTATGAATCAGGAAGTGCAGAGTACGAGAGCTAATGAAACAAGAATCGCCCTCTTTTTGAGGTGGTATGTATGTATTAGAATCACTCGGTGGAAGAGAACATCAAAAAAAACTATATAAATCTCTTCATGCTCTTAATTCTCATGCTGATTATGCAACCGATATCATTAAGCTAATTTTTTCTCAATATCCACATTTGTATATACTTTTTTTCAACTGCATTTATAACCTTTCTACCTTCATGTAATTGCTTTAAGAGTTTCCTCTTTTTTCTATGTTTTTGTTTTTTTATTTTCCGTCCACTTTCTTTTTATTGATTCATTATTGTACATGATTTTATACAACTTTCTTGTATATTGTATATATTGACTGTATTTCTCATATCCCAGATTGAAATAAAAAGTTCAAAAGCTACAACAAGCTTGTAACTCAAATAGCTGGAAACTTGTCACCTATCATAAGCGAATACAGCAACAAAATCTTGGGGCAAAAGTTTTGTCAAAATGATTATTTTTCGCTTTTTTTTTCAAAAAATAAGTACATCCCTATTTTGGATGGTAAAATTGTCAACCTAGCGGTGGTGGGGCCGAGAGAAAAGGAGGGGGAGGGGAGGGGGTGATATCACAATTATCAATCAAATTGTTCATTATACAATTTGCTTAAATCATAGTATTTTCTTTTTTATCTTTGGGCTTTGTCTTTATCATACCAATGATTACTATTTAGATTCATGGTATTGGTAGAGGAACAAGGATACGAGTTCCCTTCCCCCTCTAAAAGGTATAAAAAGCAAGTGCCCCAAAAAGTAAGTTAAATGTAACTTAAAGTTATCTCTTACGTAGCTTGCAAAAAAAAGTATGTTCCCGTTGTATGTTTTGTCATAAGTGATGTCCTCAGTCCTAGGTTTATAACTCTTCAAGTGTGACGTCGATATTTGTGTCATTTGCAGTTTCATATTCGGGAAGTTATAGAAATTTGAATATGATAGTTTTGGGGGAATTTTTTTTTTTACATTACAAAAATGCTCGACCAAATGCGTAGGAGACGAGGGACATGGGGAAACTTACCCGTGATTTCACGGTTGCGCTGCTTTCTTTCTTCAGGTGGGGGGTCAGAAGCAAATTTTGGGGTGAAGATATCCGATTGCTCAGAAAACGGGGCTATTCTGTTTACTATATTTTGTTAATACTACAGATAACATCGTTTGATTCAATCATAATCACGATAATGTATTTGCTTAAAGTCTCGCCCTGAAAATTGTAGGTATGATGTTTGTGATTCCCCAATAAAGTTGTATGCATAGTAGGTGTGATATCTCAGAGGATCTCTAACAGATGGACTCCAGCGTAGTGACCCTTAAATTTTCTTTGGATTGACTTTTTATGACTAAAATGTATTTGGTGTGGGTGGCGTGGGCGTTTTGGAAAGGGCGTGGCAAGTAGCGCCAGTGGGGGTCTGGGGAAATCGCCTCCCGTCGCATTGGGATTTGGGGTTGAAAAGTGAAAAGTGTTGATAAGTGTAAACAAAATAATAAATTATGTCTAAATTTGAAAAAAGACGTTTACGATGCCAATTGGAACAATAAATGCATTCAAACGAATTTCAGGTGATCTTAATGTTTCGCTAAATGGTTTTAAGTTAGCGCAAACCAAACCAATGTTACAAAATGCTTAGGTGTTATACTTGATATTTCTTTGAATTCTAAAGAACATATTAATTATATTTGCAAAAAAAGTAAAACAAAAGCTTGCATTTCTACGAAAATTCAGTCACAATTTTCCAACCAACAGATGACATTACTTTGTTATGCACACGTGCTCCAACATATCCAATATTTTCCCACTGTATGGGAAAATCGTAGCAAAATAAATGATAGTAAATTGGAAAAAAATATATAAGAGAGGATCAAGACTTGTAAATAACTAATCGTGTGAGACTCCAATTGATGAAGTGCTCAGTGAATTTGGTTTTATTAGAATATGTATTAAAAAAACTTGCCAGATCAGATGCAATTATGATGTATAATGCCGCACCATATTTGTGCAATAAAATATTGCCACCCATGCAAGAATATTCATACAAAACAAGATTCTAAGACTCAACAATGTTACGGATGCCACCCCATGCAGAACTGAATTTGACTAAATTTTTTTATCGTTCGAGGGGTCAAAACATGAATTAATTAAAGTGCAATAGACTGATAGAAAGAACAAGCCAATCTCTTTATTCTTTTAAATGCAATCTTGATGTTTAAATTTTACTATGTTTTGTTTTAATGCAGGCATTTATATTTCCAATTTGTATTTGTATAGTTAATTCATTTTCATAACTTCTGCTTTTTATATTTATATTGTTTTTGTTTACTTACTTACTGTATCTTACATACTTTTATGGTATCTTTTATTATATTTTTTATTTATTTCAATTTGTGTGTAATTTCTATTTAATGTCTTCTTTGATCAGTTGGTGTAAATTTATTATTATGACCTGTTACTTTTATATTTTAATTTGTGTTTTATATCCGTATTGTACAATGCAGGGCCCCACAGAAGACCAGCTCTTGCTGAGTGGGCTACCCTATTGAAGTATGTGATGAATGAAATAAAATTAAAATAAAATAGTATATCTTGAGCACTTCCAGTGAGATGTTGTTCTATGGTTAAATGACAACTCTCTTGTCGACGACGAGTGAACACACAATTACAATGACGGCGTCGTCGCCTGCGTATTCGGTTATGATAGTAACAATGCTA
>JAIGNY010004080.1:0-2500 GCA_020152595.1 Chiridota heheva
CCGGACAAGTGATTTGTCGAACCCCGCCATCGGATCCACCACTTTTTGGAAGTTGACATCAAAAGTCACAGTGCCTTTTTGAAGGCTGGCTTCCCCACTGCATCACAAATTTCACACTGCAAGACTCCGATATCTAGCCGATTTAGATCGTTACCCGGCCAACAGGGGACTTCTCCTAGTCCCTCCCCACTCGCTCGCCTCGTGCGGTCATGCTTCCTGATATAAAGGTTTGTTAATCTAGGAAAGATGTAGGCCTATACGATATTTCTTTTGAGGACGTTCAGTTGAAAGCCACAGGACCCTCCTTTGATTCATCGGAGCTTGCAGCAAACACCACGATCTGCTTTACATGCATCTGATGTTAGACAAATACGATCAAGTTATTTACAAATTAATTTACGAACTAATCATTTTTGTTGCTATAATTCTTCTTTATAAACGATTAATTTTAGAATTCAAGGATGAAGAAAGCATGTCAAGTGTTGGTATGTTACGTTCACAACAACTCAAATTTCAACACTCTTGTGTCGTGTTTACTATACACTAAAAACGCCAGTTGTCCCCTTTGTCGTAAATCCCAAATAACGAACTTGGAGCGGGTCTGGGTCTTGCCAAGACATGAATGGAAAACTGTCTCCACCATTACCCACGTCAATTTTTCCACTTCTGAATCGTACAAAGAACGGTCGAAGAATTTTGGGTGATAGCACATTCGGGGTTGCGACGCTGACCATATTGGTTCCTTCTTTTGACCTTCTTATGTAAGATTCCGTATTTTCAGCACCACCGATTACTGCAAGGGTAAACAAACAAAAAAGATGTAAGTTACCAGATTTTGATATAATAATGGTGAATCAATTATATGAAAAAGTACACCCTCATAGTATTTTACCTGCTTCCTTAGTGAGAACGTATATGCCCATTGTTCAGATTGATCAACTTCTTTACAACTGTACAAACAGATAACATTCTGCATTATTTATTAGGCCTTTGCGCAGAAGCCTACGATTTCAGTTATCTCCCGGTCAACCAGTGGAAGAATTCTGGAGACCAGGAAAAACAAATTAGACAACAATGAAAATAAATCTCGAAGTTGCTCTCCTGCGTGAAATTATACAAGCTTCCCCAGGCCTGCGCTCAATAGCGGTGCGACGGGGCAGGGGGACTAGATCCCCCACTCTCGGTAAGATCGAATTTTCAATTCGTGCAAAACTTTTGTATAACAAGGGCGTTATCCCACAAAACTTTTTGGGTCAATTGTCCCCCAGTTAGTAGTGACTGGCGCCGCCACTTTCTGGGATTACCAGGGCATGTAGCCAATACTCCTCTACAGGGGCGTAACTTAAGGAAGTGCGGGGGGAGGGCGGTTATAAGAAAACAAAATTCGTCGGGCAATTCCAATTTCCGTAGGGGAAAAAAGTGGCCTAGCATTAAAACAAAATTGTAGGAAAACTAATATGGTTATACCTTTATGTTTGTGTTTCTTTGCAAAATACCAAATACTTTTGAAAATGTTTTGGAAAAAATCATAGTTTTTTACTCCCTTAACCCCCACTCCCCTACTCCCTACCCCCTACCTCCCCCCTCTCCTCCTCCGTTGGCTGGATGCCGATCTTAGTCGGGCAGAAATGTAGAATGACGGGTGCACTTGTATCCTGGTATCATATCTCAATCATGCCCGACTTAGCTAGATATCAGAAAATATCCTCTCAACCGCCGACTCGACGCATGATGCTGACATTATTATACTTGGAAATTAAGGTCGGGCAGAAATGTAAAATGTCAGATATACTGATAGGAGACATCTCTATCATGCCCGAATCGTTATATCAGATTCATGTCCTACTGACTCGGCTTCTTGTTGACAACATCATACTTGGGCACTTAGTCGGGCAGAGATGTAAAATGTTGGATGTCTGTATGCTCTGTTGAACATGTTTCTCAATCATGCCTGAATCGTCTATATATCATAATCATCTCCACTCGACTTGACATGATGCTGATTGGGATAGCTGGGTTGGGCAACTGCAGGAGACGTATATACTAAAGAAGCTCGTCCACACACGTTTAAAGTCACGAGTCATTTTTCAGTTTTTGGGCATCAAAAACTAGAAATCTACCAGGAAATTCTCCCCTTCGACTGTTGGACCATATCCAGATATCAGGGCTGCATCCATGACCTAAACAATATTGTTGACGAATTTTTAAGGGAAATTTCCCATCTGCCCACACTATTAATTTTAACCCAAATGCTTATCTGAGTAGATTTTAACATTAGAATTTGACTTTTTCTTTTTTTCATCAATTAAATGTTTTTTTTTTATTTTTAAGCCACTTTGGGGCAAAAAAACAAATACTTTAGACCAGACTTCACATTTGAGCCCCACAATTTTGCCCGAATTTTATCAATTTTCAGGAGACGCATGTCTTGATTTTCCGAAATTTATCAGTTTGTCTTGATGTTCAGAAATTTTGGGGCATCAAAGACAATAGCTTCCGG
>JAIGNY010004080.1:12500-24073 GCA_020152595.1 Chiridota heheva
TTGGGACGTATGGAAACAGAGGAAGAGTATTTGGGACGTATTGAAACAGGAGAAGAGCATTTGGGACGTATTGAAACAGGAGAAGAGCATTTGGGACGTATTGAAACAGGAGAAGAGCATTTGGGACGTATTGAAACAGGGGAAGAGCATTTGGAACGTATTGAAACAGGGGAAGAGCATTTGGGACGTATTGAAACAGGGGAAGAGCATTTGGGACGTATTGAAACAGGGGAAGAGCATTTGGGACGTATTGAAACAGGGGAAGAGCATTTGGGACGTATTGAAACAGAGGAAGAGCATTTGGGACGTATTGAGATAGGGGAAGAGCATTTGGGACGTATTGAAACAGAGGAAGAGAATTTGGGACGTATTGAAACAGGGGAAGAGCATTTGGGACGTATTGAGATAGGGGAAGAGCATTTGGGACGTATTGAAACAGAGGAAGAGCATTTGGGACGTATTGAAACAGAGGAAGAGCATTTGGGACGTATTGAAACAGAGGAAGAGCATTTGGGACGTATTGAAACAGGAGAAGAGCATTTGGGACGTATTGAAACAGAGGAAGAGAATTTGGGACGTATTGAAACAGGGGAAGAGCATTTGGGACGTATTGAAACAGGGGAAGAGCATTTGGGACGTATTGAGATAGGGGAAGAGCATTTGGGACGTATTGAAACAGGGGAAGAGCATTTGGGACGTATTGAAACAGAGGAAGAGCATTTGGGACGTATTGAGATAGGGGAAGAGCATTTGGGACGTATTGAGATAGGGGAAGAGCATTTGGGACGTATTGAAACAGAGGAAGAGAATTTGGGACGTATTGAAACAGGGGAAGAGCATTTGGGACGTATTGAAACAGGGGAAGAGCATTTGGGACGTATTGAAACAGAGGAAGAGCATTTGGGACGTATTGATATAGGGGAAGAGCATTTGGGACGTATTGAAACAGAGGAAGAGCATTTGGGACGTATTGAAACAGGGGAAGAGCATTTGGGACGTATTGAAACAGAGGAAGAGCATTTGGGACGTATTGAAACAGGGGAAGAGCATTTGGGACGTATTGAAACAGGGGAAGAGCATTTGGGACGTATTGAAACAGAGGAAGAGCATTTGGGACGTATTGAGACAGGGTAAGAGCATTTGGGACGTATTGAAACAGGGGAAGAGCATTTGGGACGTATTGAAACAGGGGAAGAGCATTTGGGACGTATTGAAACAGGGAAGAGCATTTGGGACGTATTGAAACAGGGGAAGAGCATTTGGGACGTATTGAGATAGGGGAAGAGCATTTGGGACGTATTGAAACAGAGGAAGAGAATTTGGGACGTATTGAGACAGGGGAAGAGCAGAGATGGATGGGTGCGATGTTTTAAGGTGAGATCTGTTACGACTTAGTTGAACTTTCCAATGGAATGTGCTTAACAATGATTTCATGCTCTAAAAGGAAATCTAAACAATTCATTTTCTGGACTCTAAGAAGTTCAAATCAAGTGGTTTCTGGTATCAAAGAAAATAAAAGCATTTGGTTTCATGCATGAAAGGAAAATTATGGAATGTCAATCTATCCTGAAAGGAACTAAAATAATGAATGCTTAACCTCAATGGAAATGATAAAAATAGACCTTGATATGACCTTGGAAGAAATCAATCAGAAGGTAGATAATCTTGAAGTGTTTAGAATGAAAATGGGCGATACAGATCAAAATGGAGAAAGATATTCTTTGGGGATAAAACTAGGTGAGCCTAAGATTTCTAAGATGGATTATATTGGGGATGGGAAACAAACTGGGGCGGAGGTTTACACTCTTTAGAGCGCTAAAATTCTAGTTAGTTATGTGTTTCCTTAGGTTCTCCAATAGTTTTGTCCCAGATTGTACGGTAACTATGTAAGCTAAGCATCTTATATATATATATGACCTGAACCAGAAAAACATTCATCTAACTTGTTATTTCTGAAAACCGCCCTTTGCCTGAGGTTGATGTTTATTATTTTTAAATCAAAAGAAGGCAGCCCTATTAGCTGCCTTTTACAGGTGATCCCAACATCTCTTTCATGGACAGTGTTGTTCTGATCTTAAGAGGCATTTTGAAAATAAACTAGTCAATGTTGCAGAAGCGTGTCCAACTAACGTGTCAATAGTGTTATTATTTCGACATCTTTTATGCAGTTTGACCGAATTTTCTTATTTTTCCTCTCAAGAACAGTTATATGGAAATAGAGTCTGACTAAATTTATAAGAAATGTTTTCTATAAATGACATTTGTCTGTAGGGCCTGGCCTAATCAACAGTATGCGAAGCCAGCTGATACATTTACTCGTTACTTTCAATTGGCAAGTGTTCACTTTAAAACATGTTCCCATCGCTGTTTACTTTGGCAAGTTTTCTGTTTGTTTACATTTAGGGTATATACGGTACATATATGTTTCTTTAAACTCACCAATTTCGTACATGTCTGGCATGTCGTACGTGTTGTAGCTGAATGCGATGCGAGCCTCTTTGCTTGCTTTTACAAAGAACGTGAATAGGGTGTAATCATCTGGCAGCGGGCTCATGAAGTACCGGTATCGATATACATCATCTGTTTGGTAGTTACGTTGATCTGAAAAAAAATGCAGACGGAATTAAAATGAGCAATCTTAAGAAACTTGCTTGCATCAACAAGATCTTCATACCACATTTTTGCTGAACACAAACAAGATGAAAATAAGAAAAGGGATAATTCAAATCGAAAATAAAATTTGAGGGTTCTCAGTGTTTCCTCTTGTATTTGCAGACGTTCGTGGTCACGGTGATGCCTTCGGCATTTGCAAAATACAAATTTTACATGTAGCATACATAACAAGGTAACCAATCATGCATTATGTGTAATTGTGGTATAATCATGGATCTAAAACAAATCTCTGGTACAACCAAAGAGATTCAGAGCAATTCTGGTAGCTTCTGAACTTTTCACCTACCGTTTTTTTTCTTGAGAGGTCAGAAATCGTGGTCAGTGTATTTCGTGCGAGATTTCGGTTCATTCATAATTGAGTTTAGAAAGCACGCATGAGGTTAGAAAGCAGCCATTCCAATGCCTTCCTACATTTACGTAATCCTTCCCTCCAATATACTACAAAATATGAAATTAAATAGTGAGTGGTTTCTGTTAGGACGAAGGATCTCTCTTCAAAAGAGATGAACACAACACCTGTGTGTGGTCTGAATTGATAACCGAGTGACGTCCAGCTGTCTAGGACGAAGGATCTCTCTTCAAAAGAGATGAACGCAACACCTGTGTGTGGTATGAATTGATGACCGAGTGACGCCAGCTGTCCAAAGCATACGTCATGGTTCGAGTTAGAGTTCCGCCAGGTTTTAATGTTTTTATTCAAATTTTATATTATATCAATAACAAAAGATATGAAAACTGCGTCATCATTTGGAATCTGGAACATATTTCAGAGTTTACACCTCCCCGTGGTGTTATCTTATAAACAGAGATGATATTTAAAACGTTGGATTAAATCATACTAACCATCAAATTTGAATACTCCTGGTGTATTGGAAGTGGTGCTAAATCCGAAGTGGTTGCACTCCATTAGCTTGTTTGGAGTCCACGTTAGAAATGGATGCTCTTTAGTATAACCGATTTCTACTTGACCGTTCCTGCAAGTCGTATAGTATGACACTCCGATGGTGCTGTCTAAAGTTCCGTTAAAAGCGGTTGCAACTGCTTGTCCCTTTTTTGATGCTCGTATCTCCGTTTTTCCGTTTGATATAGCTGTCAATAAACATGAAGCATGTGTATTAGTCAATTCTAGTTATGAGGGCGGTGTATTTTATTGACTCTCTGTTACATTAATTTTGAAAATGAATAGTGTACCAGGTAGTGTGACAATTGAATGCGTAACACCAATTTGATTACCTTAATTGGTTTGAAGGTGGTTAAACAGCCTAACTCATCATTCAATTACTTTTCTGTGATTTTCAGTGTATAGGCTGTAAGAAAGTTTATACTATCTGTAAACATTCGTTGAAGCATTAAAGTCGTAAATATGATTATGCTCTTGGCTTCACATAAGCTTTGTCAAAATTTCTGCCAGATCATTGATATAACAGCATAGAACAACACAACGTCCGCGCTCTTCCTCCATCAGTACACGTACACAATGCCAACTACAGATCGTGTATGTAGATAAAGCGAACAGATGCTTTGATTACCTTTGAAGGTAAATCAACGGTCAAGAAATGTTTTATACACTAGAATGTATCTAGATAGGCCTACCTACAAATTTTGTGCTCGCTCGCCGTTGGTACTTTTAGATTTAAAAGAGTTTGGCTCGAACAGACGATACTTTCCACTATTTTGGGTTCAGATTACTGAAAATTGGAAACGGGTAATCGTTCAGATTGTGTATTGACAGTGATTTGGTTTCGTACATGGGCCGTTTTTGCTTTTATACATACGATTTTCAGCGCACAATTACAACTCTGATGTTAGAAATCAAACCCTTACCGGATTAAGACAAGCCCTCACAGACGATCAAACGAGTCTGCGGAGTTGAATTAGTCAGTTGGCAGTCCCTATATTAGTCAGTTGGTAGGCCTATATTAGTCAGTTGGTAGGCCTATGTTAGTCAGTTGGTAGGCCTATATTAGTTAGTTGGTAGGCCTATATTTGTCAGTTGGTAGGCCTATATTATTCAGTTGGTCGGCCTATATTTACACCGATATTTTTAAAGTAAATTCACTCATATTTAATAATAGTGATATTGTGAGGTGCTTATTTAGTACTTTCCAAGGCACAATTTCCTCACAACGCTATACAAAGAATCCAAACGTTCACACAAACCCAGACCGTTTTCAAGTTTCCAGGCACAACCTCCTCACAGCGCTATGCAAAGAATCCAACCGTTCACAAAAACCCAGACCGTTCTCAAGTTCCCAGGACTATTCTAAATGGATGTCATTCTGGTGCAGTCAAGAATAATTCCAAATTATTTGAATCATCGGAAATACAAGATGTTGTCTTACCTATTTCATACATCCCTGGCGTCTCGTACGGCTTCTCGCTGTAGGCTATGACGACATTATCGGCTGCAGATACGGTAAACTCCACGATGGCATTCTTGACGGGACGGTTGTTTTGGAAAAACAAAAACCGGTAGGACCCATCAGTGTTCCATAGTGATAAAGCTGACGGAACAATTATTTGAAATATAAACAAATCCTGGCAACCTTTGAAATATAGCTTAAGGACATCATTTTATTAAATATAGTTTCAGATAACATTTTCCCACTTTGTTCTAAGAGATTCCTTTCGTTTATATATAGACCATGATGAGTCGATAAATACCTCAAAATATTTTGCGTAACATATGCCCCACCGTGGCCTCACACATTAAAAACGTTAAACTAAACAAAGACTTCTATAGTGAAGTGAATGTAATTCATTTGACCATAAATAAATTTCAAGAATAATTATCTTATTACCTTCAGATTCAAAAACATTTATTATTTTAGAATTACGTTCATTGATCATTTTAAAGCAAGCGAGTATGCGGTACCAATCAGTCCTGTAGTAACGCGGAAATACAATTATTCAGAAATAGCGATATCAGCCTTTTAGCGGCCCGGGGATTTTTCCACAAAAGTGTGTGTGTGTGTGTGTGTGTGTTGTTTGTGTGTGTAAGGGAGAGGGGTGGGCTGCAAAATGATCAAATAATATAAAAATCATCAAAAAATACAGATATGAAAAATGTTTTAAACCAAATAAGTACCTTGTTGCACGGTATCACCGTGAACCACACAACTGCTGACTGCTAAGACGAATACGAAGGCAAGCTGTCGCGTCATTGCATTCACGGATAAAACTTATCTCTTGGCTATGATGACTTCCAAATCAGTTCTGGAAATTAGATTAAGCAGTAAACCAGTTTTGTCATAGATGATGAGTAGCTGAATTCATGATCTAGCCTCTTGCAAAGACCCATGAATGCATGAACTCATTCATCAAGTATACGTTGATTCATTAAGGACTCACGTATCCACATTCATCACTCACCAGCTTACTCGACGCACTTTTATTGTCGACTCGATGTTCTTTCATCATGGTATCCACGCACATTCATCGTATATTCACCTACATTTACAAAAGTCACCCAAATTCATCGTGGACTTGCGCACATTCATCATGGATCCACGTAAAACTATCGTGAACCCACACTTATTTAACAGTCCTCGCTTTCACACACACACACACACACACATTTTATATTACTAGGCCTATGCTTATTAAGCATTATTTAGAAATTATTACGTTTTTAATGATTCTAAAACTTGGAACCTGAACATCCTACGTAGTGCACTTTTCAGTCCTTTTTTGTTAAGTATAATCTTTCTAAAAATTAAATAAAAACTCACCAACAACCGGAATTTCTTTGATTGATCCGCTCTCCCTAAATCAGCAAAGCTTGTATATGGTGCCAAGGGGGTGTCAGAGAACATCAGGTTCTACCCACATCATTCAAAGGTCAATTTCATCGATAAGCTTATGTTTGCATTTGCAGAAAATATTTTAGCTCTTGACATTTAAACAAGTGAACTGTATATTTACAATTCGATCGCTTCATATTTGGGGAAATGTCAAGTAAACAAGTTGATATTTATTGTCCACTATTGTCTACAAAAAATCTGACTAAACCGTAAAATATTCCTTGATCATATAAACACTTCTGCTTATAGTCGGTCAAGTTGTGCCCCATGTCGAAAAGCAAATGCCTAGGAGGGTTTCTCCGATAGAGCAGGGATCGAACATGTAATACACTGTATCATAGATAACAGATAACGAACCATACATGACCAAGGAAATACACGTCATTGGTGTAAAGCTCGAGTAAAGCAACTCTAATGTACCACTTGAATTTTCTTTTTTAAATATAGAAATATGAATTGCAATAAAGATGGAGAAGTATTTCATTATCCTATTGTTGAAAAGAGTAACTTTTACTCAGAAAGATTTTGGCTAGCATTCTGTTGTTAATGTGATAAACTGAACTGATTTACGTTTTGGTTTTAAATTGAAAGGGGGAAGCGATGTAGCATTCGGCGCAAAACAAGTGTTGCTTAAAATAATATAAAGTCTTATATGGTTTAGATAAAGGTTAATGCTTCCAATTCTTTCACAAGCAAAACAATTCTTTGCAGTATGCTCTACTAAGAATAATAATAATGCATACATTTATATAACGCTAAATTTGTAAAAACATTCAAAAGCGCTTTACATACAAGGAAATTAGATACGAAAACAAAAATAAGAATACAGAAATGACAACATAAATAGAAATACAAAAAATCAAGCTGCACATTAGATGAATGTCTCATAAAACAAAAACAGTTTTAAATTTAGTTTGAAAGGTGGTCAGGGATACATTATTAATACATGTGAGTTCAGTTGGGAGTGAATTCCACAACCAAAGGCCCTTTCGCCAAAAGTTTCTGCTTAATACGGGGAACAAATAGGGACTTGAAACGAAAATCATACCGGGATGGATTTTCAACCACCATTTCACATAAATAATTGAAAGCAAGCAAGGCCTTTAATGCACTTGAAAACTTATAAAATAATTTTATAATCAATTGTTTGTTTGACTGGTAACCAGTGAAGGGACTTCAAAACAGCATTAATGTGAGAAAATGTTGGTAATCTGAAAATCAAGCGAGCAGCACCATTCAGTATTCTTTGAATTCTGTAAAGTTGATAATCAGGTAGCCCAACAAGAAGTGACTGTGACTTACAAAAAATAAGAATGTGACTGTGACTTATCACTGTGACTTATAAAAAAAGCATTAATAAGGGTTTTCATGGAATCTACATTTAGATATTTGGCAATCTGACGAATGTTATAAAGAGCGTGATAAGCTTTGGAACAAACTTTCTCAATTTGAATATTCATAGACATGTGATTGTCCAAATAAAGACCCATTTTTTTACACAAACAGATGGTTTTATTTCAGCATCACCAACTTGGATTGGACTCCAGCTTTAATCAGTTAATTGCTGACGAGTGCCAATTAGAAGAAATTCTGTCACGGTATTGGAGTGATTGATCATGAGATTATTCTTGACCATCCAAGGCCTTATTTCAGCAATAAGAGATTGCATTGCTCCGACTGCCTCTTTCTCTGAGATAGAGCCAGCAGTGAATGAGCAGTAAAACTGAGTATCATCTGCATAGCTATGGGCTTGTGGGATATGCTTTGACACAATATCTTTAGCCACTAGCCAACTGGGTCACAATTTTCTGTCCAATGCATCTTGGGTCGTTTTTCCATCTGTCCATAGCAAGAAAAATACAAATCCTGTACCATTATCTTGGACAGTTTTTTGGGAATTTATAGTGATGGTTTGAGGAACTACTTTATATGGCTTATCCTTTTTTGATTGCCGAAAGCGGATACAATTAAGACATTCGTTCAATAACTTTCGTGAGAGATCAATATTGAAATTTGTTCAACATATGATTTTCTGAGAAAAGAATTGTTCTATTTCTTCAATCTCTATCATTTTGAAAATCAAACCCATGTGGTTCACGAAATGAAATTGGGTTACAGTTACATTCCTCATGTTGCTGGTATCACTCGCCTTGATGCCAATGCAACACATTCTGACGCTGGGATATTAATCGATGACATCAATGACGCTCATCTTGGTGCTAGTTCCAGCTGCCGGTGACACTAGTCTGCTAGTATTGGTTCCAATAACACACATCTTCGTTCCAGTGAAACACACATTCTGCCGCCATTGATACTAATCAAGAATTTCAGTGACGATCATCTTGGTGCTAGTTTGAGGTGCCGGTGACACTAACCATGGTGCTAGTGACACATATCTTGGTGGCAGTGACACACATCTCTTTGCTAGTTCAACACATCCTGCTGCCAGTGACACTGATTGTAGTACCAGTGGCACTGTAGAACCACCGAAGCTGATCAAATATCATCAAAACATACTCAAAACGGTTATTTTTGTGAAAACATTTAGTGCTTAAGCGCATGAAACTCGATATACTCAAGATTCAAGATTTAATTTTTCACAAGTCACTACAAGCAAGAGCATTTTGGTGGCAAGTGGGGTTCCATGTCGATTAACTGGCAAAGCTCCATTTTGATAGATGATCGAGAACTTGGGTTTGGTTGTCCTACCCGGATAATATGGTCAAGAGATACAAAGAATAAACGAATCTTGCACTTGGAAAATATGTTGACGCTAATGGTTTGGTTGAAATTCATGACTATATACTCAATTGAACTTCTTACTGTCTGGTAATAACATGCTTTACAACTGCTGAAAAGAGTATAAATGAATAAATAGAAAATACATTTATTTGCTAGTTTATTTTGATTCATTGTTCATTTTTCTTTACATTTACATTTTATTGTGTATATGACAAAAGGTTACAGAAACAAGCTGGTAGACCGCAGTAAGAAGTGGTTTAAGGAGGTACACATGTATAATGATTGTTCGATATATATATATATACATATATGTATATATATATATATATATATATATATATATATATATATATATATATATATATATATATATATATATATATATATATATATATATATATATATATATATATATATATATATATATATATATATATATATATATATATATATATATATGTATATATATTTCTCACATGCAAATACCCTTTTTAAGGTTTTTATCGCAAATCAATTGGAAATTTGGAAAACCATGAATGCTGAAGTCGCTTCAGCAGTTTACTTTTTTATTCTGGTTCGATCTGGCGAGGACGTTAATTTATTAAGTACGAAGCTTAATGTAGGACGTATCTTATTAGTATGTTGAGAGCCAACACGGGATCCACGGACAAGCAAGACCTTTCACAGTGAAGTAATATTCCGCCGAGCTCATCACATGGTCGTGTTACGGGACAGAGACCCGTGTAACCTCTTTTAGAGGTCCTTGGATAATCCAGGTATACTGCCGGGTCGATCCAATTTTGCTCTATGGGAATGTACTCATGAACACACACACCGCAAGAACCCACATATATGATGGCACAGTGATTGGTAATTCGTGAATTAGGCGAACTTTCCAAGGTATGTATAAATAAAAACTGCTAAGGGAGTTAGTTTGGCGGAGATTTAAGGATAATCCAAGATAATAGATTGAGTATAAAACATTTGCAATCACTTCCCACAACCAGATGACCAAAATAAGGTGACTATTTGTTTCTGTTGGCCACCAGAAAATATCTAAAGCATTTTCATGTATATAAATAAATAATAATATAAATAAAAACTGCTAAGGGAGTCAGTTTGGCGGAGATTGAAGGATAATCCAAAATGATAGTTTGAGTATAAAACATTTGCAATCACTTCCCATGACCAAATGACCAAAATAACATGAGTATTTGTTTCTGTTGGCCACCAAAAAATATCTAAAACATTTTCATGTATATAAATGAATAATAATATAAATAAAAACTGCTAAGGGAGTCAGTTTGGCGGAGATTGAAGGATAATCCAAAATGATAGTTTGAGTATAAAACATTTGCAATCACTTCCCATGACCAGATGACCAAAATAACATGACTATTTGTTTCTGTTGGCCACCAGAAAATATCTAAAACATTTTCATGTATATAAATAAATAATAATATGAATAAAAACTGCTAAGGGAGTCAGTTTGGCGGAGATTGAAGGATAATCCAAAATGATAGTTTGAGTATAAAACATTTGCAATCACTTCCCATGACCAGATGACCAAAATAACATGACTATTTGTTTCTGTTGGCCACCAGAAAATATCTAAAACATTTTCATGTAGTGATTGCAGTGCTCTAATCTACGATCTCAATTGTTCGTGAGACATTTTGCAAACTGGGCAAGGTATAAACGTCTAGCGTATGGATTACATGCGGTTACACAGTAACAGGCAAACATATCGGAAGTGAGCACTTCTTATGCTTGCCCATTTGTTTCACAAAACACGGAAAATGATGTATAAATCAACTAGTCAAGTGTAGTTCTTTGTACGCATTAATTTGATAAAAAGTTGACATAGCACATCTTTTATATGTTACGTGACAGTGTCATACACAGGATTCTGTACCTAATGTTCTCGCTTTCAGCCTTTACCATAAACAGATTGAATACGCGTAAATCTCAAGCAATGAAAGGTTTCATGTCAGCAAAAAAGAATGTTTACAAAATATTGTGTATAAATACGAAATATTACTTCAAATATTAAAATAATAAAAGTATAACTTAAAATATTACTCCATGATAATAGCAGTAGTATTGGATGCAGTTTGAGTACTCAGGAGATGTATGTTCAAACCCTCTTACACTCTCAGTCGAAACTTGCCCTCGGTATAGTATGCAAAGTGCCGTGGTTCAAGTGGTTGTGGATCTTGCCAGGTGAGAAATGGGCTGAAGCCTGCTCGTCCAACCTCAATAAGTCCACGGTCATATTTGAGATAAAAAGGGACGAACTCTTTTTTGTTGAGGATGCCAGGTGACAGAACGGTGGCTTCATCCACTCCATTTTGC